>DWJZ01001259.1:0-24431 GCA_018249125.1 Asbolis capucinus
CGTCACGGAATATTAAAACGTGTATTAATAAATTTGCTTGTACATGAAAATTAAATATCATATATTGATGCACTGTATCCACTGGTGTTTTTATAATACCACCTGTTTTATCAATTATTTCATTTTTTTATAGGTTTATTTGGGTAATGTGTATATTTATAAGTAAATTATTACTGAGAACTTACGATGTCTCGAATATGATTAAAGCTGAATATGCGGTAAGTTGTAGGCAAATAAACCGTTGTCAAAGTAAATGAGTGTGTTCTTGAACAGGCCCCGAAAATCACTTGGTTCAACAATATGGAGGTACTACTTCAGTATTCTTTCAAAGAACACAATTGAACAATATTAAATGTAACAATTTGCTATACTGAAATGAATTAAAAAAAAAGAAAAGACTATTTGAAAAATAACATATTTATTTCCATAATTTTTTATGACGAGATTCCTTCTATTTTGAGAAATTAGAAATATTATTTTACTACATTATACTTAAACATTAGTAGAAATTAGATTTCTTTTTATTACAACATAGAAATGTACTGGTTTCAAACATATCTACTAACTTCTATGGTTAGTAGATACTTATTCAAAGTAGAATAATTTTATAAAGAAAATTCACAATATTAAATACATGCACAATTAATTATAAATGACACATCATTGAATGTGTGTCCTTTGGCAACATTTGTGAAACACACACATAATCTATAAATATAATAAATCATCAACTACGCAGCTGCCATGGATCAAAATTACAAAATATTTCAATTATAACTATTTACTATTCACTGCAATAAAACTTCGATGATAAGAATATGGACTTACTGATCATGCAAATGAAGCACATTATGAAATATACAGAAATTATTACACATAGAATTATACAGAAAATTATTATGGAAATATTTAATGAATTTTATAAGCTATTTTATCATTTGTACCAATACAAATGTAACCAATTAGTATGTGTATAATTTTTGGTAGAATAGCTAACAAAATTAAGATTTTTTAATAACGCTCTAAGAGAGTATCTTACTATCACAACATACAATAAACATTACCAGACTTAGTAAACATTTGTGCAACATACAAATACACTTATTTTTTTTATCATGCTCTGACTGAAATACCAATGTTGCATGCGTAAGAAAGTTTTAAGTGCTATTCTATAAAAAGTAAACAAAAAATATGAATTACCAACATACACAGCCCGATTCTAATAGAACAGTTTCACATTTACAGTAATCTTAAATGTAAAGTTAAATGCTGTTCCAGCCGTTTTTATGTCTGCTTATAATCCTCACGTAAGTTGCTAAATTAAAAAAATACAATGTTGTTAAATTGTGTTGGAATAAAAAGCAAAATTTTGAAAATACTAATGTTACAGTTAACACGTTTAGTGCCAGCATACATTTCGTTCATGTGCCGGCGACTCGTCTGTCGAGTCTAATGTTTTACGCTAATATTCGCGTCCGTATTTTTCTGTTCGCTACTGAAATTCAGAATGTAGACTAAATAAACGCTAATATGAATATATACGCCTTGGCTCAAAAGACTATTTTTATAATTTAAGAAAAAAGTTACATCGTGTAATGCTTCGAACTCGCTAGGCGAGTTCACTAATGCAGTTTCTGAAGTAATGATTTATTACATGCCAAAAAAACATAAATTACAGTGTAAACTTCATGTAACGTCACTCCATTTAACGACAAACTCCTTAAAACGTCGAAATCACACGGCTTTGGTAGGTTTATCTTGTCTTGCATTCTACACTATATGCTACACTTACGCCCATTCTCAATAACGATAATTTTATAGTAAAAAGTACAATTTTAGTTACCAAAATTAGCAAGAACTGCCCAGATGTGTGTTCTTTTGTTGCTGTACTATCCTTTTGATAAATAAATTCCTTAAAGCTTTATTGACCCATAATAATAACCCTACTATCGGCATTATAGATACCGACATATACCATAAATACCTTTCGATGAAATCCGTTCTTTTGTTTACAAATTCAAAAGGAACTCTACCTATCTACGAGTTCCAATATTACCCAGAAGTATACTTAACGTGAGAAAGCTTAATTTTTTTGTATCAATATTTGACTGAATAGGATATTTTACGAAATTACTTTTTCGTTATCGAAATCATTACTATACGAGAAAAGAGGGTGCAAATCTTGGTACCATCTATGTGTGTTACATCACTGGATACGTACCTATTTCTGAGTTAAATATTATAGCTGAAAGTTACTATGGCGCCAAATTCCAAATGTAACTCCGATCAGATTTATTAAAGTAAATATACCTATCCAGTGATGTAACTCACATAGCTATTGGAAGGTGAGACCAGATTTCATACTCGTCCTATGTCAAAATATCTGTCAGATATGAGCTATCTGTAACGTATCTAGAGGTGGTTATCAAAAGATTGACAATCCCTGCATAAATTACGAAATAAACTTACCTCCTTTTTATTTGATGGGTTTTTAGCCATGTTTATACGGGGAAATAGGCAGTTAATAAACAATTTTTAATCTCTATATAAACGTTGCGGAGACAGCGACGAACACAGAAATAACCAATTATTCAATTTAAGTAAACATGCCAGCGAGTCCATTCAAATTAGTATGTAATGCTGGCGACGCGCCTGGCGAAACTATCGCAAAATATATGGCGGCACCTCAGAAGGAATTAAGAAAATCGTATTGGCATTGAACGTGCTAACAGTTGAATCTATGAAACACTAACATGAAAATATAATTATTATACTTTGTTATTAAACAACTCAAAATCTTGAAAATGCATTGTAACCATGCGTTTCCAGCTGTTTTTAATGTACCAAACTGATTAAGGAAACTGAACAGAAAAAACTGCATCAGTTTGCCCAGTATAGATCTGTGCTGGAACACAAAATGATTTTTATTCAGATCAGGCAGTCTATAAGATTAGCCTGATCTTACTTTATATAATATTAAAGATCATATATCTCAGATTGTAGGCAGGCATATAATTGAAAACGGCTGATTATCGTCACTATCTATCCAATCATTATTTACAACTCTGTGTGCCGAGAGAGAATCCTCTCCTCGAGATGGGCATGCATCTTCTCCACCTTGCGAGTGTGCTTCTTGATCTGATCCTGTTGGTCTGCGAACATGTCCATCTTGTCACCGGATGCTGCCACCTGGAAACACCACATGATAGCAGGTCTCAAACAAATTTATGTCTGCCACAGATACACAAATGTGAGTAACAGAAATACACAAGCAGTGTAATTAGATTTTTTTATACTTATTTCATGTTTCCTTGTCTTGTAATAAGTGACAACTTTAACTGAGATACAACAACTACTAATTCAAGTACAAACTTATGGTACAGAATGGCCTATGAAGACAATTATATGTTAGATCAGTGTTTCCCAACCTATTTTTGTGTCAAGCCCCACCTTTAAGATTTCTAAAATTTATTTCAAAATTTATTTTTGGCACTGATATCTTGCATTGCATTTAAATGCAGAATGGTTAAAATCGTGTCGAGTCAATTATTGAAATGGAAGTTTGTAATTGAGTTTGGGGTGTTAACTGTGTCATCCATGTCATTGAAAATGTAAATGAAGTTAACAGTCTTTGGTAGTAATATTGCACACTCTCACCATATTACACATCAGTTCACATACCTTACTGTGATGTTTGTTCAAGTTGCTGACATGATCGGCCTGCAGAGTGCGCAGTTTGAGGAGACGGTTCTCGTAATGCTGAAGTTCAACCTGTTATCATGGAAAATGGATGTTAAGACACTGTCTTTGAATTAGAGAAAAGTTATTATTATATATGCAAGATTAAAGAATATAAACAATTTACTTTGCTTCTATTTCATTATTGTCTCTTCAATCTACTTTTGAATCTAACACTTGAGAGCCATATTCTACTAAATTACATTAAGTTTTATAGGTTTTTTGTAATGAAAATCAGAAAGTTACAACACAAAAATAACAACAAAAAATGCTACAACAACATTCTGAAACAATACTGTTATGTGAAACAGCAATTATTTTTCCTAGTTTTTTATTATTTTGGACAAAAATATGAATTACAAATAAGTACCTTCAAGGAGTCCAATTCATCAACGGTGAAGTTGGCGGCAGCTGCTAAACGCCACAGCCCTTGTACCTTAGGCTCTATGAATTCTCTATTGTTTGGACCTAGATAGAGATAGACAGGAGGAGATATAAAAATTTAAAACTGAAGTAACAACATACAACACATCTCATACTAGGACTCGCAGTTAAGGTCAGTAGAAATTAAGAAGTAAAAAGTTAACATTGCACGTATGTGTCTCTTAATGTCTTATCACTGGTTTCTCATTACTAAGGAGGTCATACACTAGGGTTAGTGGCCAATCTAGACGCTGGATGTTTTAAGAAACCTGAAAGCTTCCAACATGGCTTATTGACTTATCCAATGACAACAACGGCAATGCCTACCTGCCCCCCAAGCAATCAAATTAGCTTAAAAAAATTACCACTGACACTCACCCATCCAATTATTGACCACACTTGCTATAGCTTTACTAGGTCGATCAAATAGTATTGACATGAAACCGAACTATGAGCACTTAAAAAATTACAGCTCCAAAACAGCCCACATCATTAATTCCTTCCTTTTTTGTTCACACCGTAAAAATAAGACAAACCTCTTGCTGCAACTCTCATTAGCTTGTCGTATCCATCACGCAAGTCACGATGTTTGTCGCGAATCAGATTGGCCTTTACAATAAAGTCCTTGGACATGCCCTCCGGTGCAGCCTCGGAGGCAGGGCTTATCTCATTGAACTTATCCAATTCCTCTTCATTTACAGCATCTGGAACAACATAAGGCATATGATAACGTCCTGATTCCAGTCCACGTGACGTAATTGCTCGGGCGCCGGGTGGCGAGCGCGGGCTGTCTTTCTTTTATTATATATTGAATATTTTATATTTTCACTCTATGACAAACTTACTTATTTTTTAAGAGTGACAGATTGTATATTTCAGTATGTATTTTTGTCTGTATTAAACGAATAAATAAATAAAAAATAAATGTGAATTTTTTTATGCTAGGTTTCACCAAAACTATTTGTACACAATTTTTCTGATTACATTCACTTAGATTGAAAACAAAGTAGCTGATAAACATGCAAATCATTTAACAAATTTCATTTTGTAATAAATGCAAGATGCAGCGTTATGTGAATAGGCCTGGCTTTTATATTATTTTAAAAGGCAATTTGACAAATTTGTTTTATCACGAGTTTCATTCTGTGCGCTGTTGTTCAATGAAAATGTTAAGTTAGACAATTAAGATTGTCAATTGGTTTCAAACTCAAAAATATACTTACTGTCGAATCCCTCAATGCCTCCTCCATGGTCAACTTTATCCAGCAACTCATAGTATTGATCAATTTTCTCCTGGTGATGAATAAATTCTTCCTTCAAGGCTGCCAGTTCCTCGCTAGTGAATCCTGATACTTCCGCCTTCTGCCACAGCATATTCAACTTCTTATCTTTGAATAGGCTCTTGTTTATGTGTGAATCTATTGCTTCATTGTGGGACTGGAAAGTTTAATATTTGAGTACATATTAACAATATATAAATTAAACCATTTTTATCATTAAAAAACTGACTTCAAATGCCTCCAACAAGTAATACAATGAAACTATCATTGTCACCATAGTCGCAACCAGTTAAATATGCATTATTAAGGATAACTCGATCATTAACTGTCAGATGTCGCTCAAAGTTACATGCAATTATCCAACATATGTATATTCGCTTTTGAACAAAAAGAATCACTAAAATTGGTACACCAAAAAGTTATGAGGTAAAGAATAAGAAGATGAATTTCAGAAGTAAAAATGATTCCAAAATTACACAACAAATCAATCAAAATTAAATGGGACCACATGACAAGCACCAGTTTTCATTCTAAAAAAGAATTATCAAAATGTGTGGACCAACACACATAGAAAAGTTCTGAAGTAACATACAATGCCAATCAAATAGACATTATTAAAGGTAACTCAAAAGCTGCTTGTCACATGTCGCTCAAAATTACATGGTAGTATGCGGCAAATACTAGCTTTAAAATAAAAAAAGAATCATCAAAATCAGTGAACCCAATACAAAGTTATGAACATACATTAAGAATAACAAAAAAAAAACGAATAACTCAAAAACCAACCATCAGATGTCGCTCAAAATTACATGTTATTATCTGACAAGTACTCATATTTGGACTAAAAAGAATCATAAATCCAAATACCCAATAAAAGGTTAGTAAAGAATATTAGGAAATACCAGGAAAACACTAATAACTCAAAACTTCCTATCAGATGTTGATTAAAATAAAATGGGACCACATCGCAAGTGCTAGCTTTTGAACAAAAAAAATTATCAAAATCAGTCCACTCAGTAAAAATTACTAAGGTAACATGTAAAAAAAACAAATTGAGTACCTCCTCCTTTTTTAAAGTCGGTAACAATAGTATGCATTATGGGTGCTATATAAAATAAGCTTACATTTTCATGCTTTTGTTTCTTTGAGTAGTCTTCAAAGTGCTCCCGGAGGCCATAGTTGGTCATGATGGCAGTGAGTTTACGTCTCAGTTCTGCCTCCTTCAAGCCCTCCTTGTCTCCGCCATCACTCTTAAATCTCTTATATGTAACTTCTTCCTTGTCTTGTATCATGAGATCGCTGAACAATGATTTCAGCTTGGTCGTACTTAAACGCTATTAATACGAGCCAAAAGAATTAATATAATTAATATCATTGTAGGCATGTTAATAAAAAAAATAGAAGAGATATCTGGGTAGGTCAATAATTTGTTATCTATAATGGACATGTTATCAATATAGGTGCTTGTTTGTGCAATCTGTAGTCACAAATCATTAATGGGGGCGGCATAAATTTGTAGTTTGTAACTATAATTACAACTATTTTTAAAAATAGTTTTTTACATCTACCTACATAAATTACAACAGAAAGAGTAATTGACCCAACAAATATTGTAATTAACAGGATTTACTAATGCATACCATTTTAAATATTGAATAGAAAACCTATTATTTTTTATCAACAAATCCTTAAAAATATATTTATTATGATTCATAGTTCAAATTAAAATGAGGGTAAACGTAAAATTAGCCGGCGTGACGATGAAGTAACAAAAAAATACCTGCTGCGCCTTGCTCCACAATATATTCAGCTTATTCATTCGAAAAGGTTTATCCAAGTTTTTAAAATCAACATCATCCTTTTTCTTCTTTTCGTTAGCTGTCTTCGAATATTTATTTTCACATAAAATAGTACATAAAAGTAGAGCAAAGATAAAACATGATGATAGTTTTAATATCATTATGAACTGGGTGTTTCTACTTACTAGCTAGCCTACTACCTAGTTTACCGATCACGAAATAGCCAAGTGGCTGCAAAATTACGATTTTCAATAGCAATAAAAGTAAAACTGTTGTAAAAATTATTATTTTTTATGAAGACTATGATCCAAAACTGTTTTATGTACTGAAAAATTAATGTACCTCCCCAAAAATAAACAGAATGTTGACCACAGATATTGACTAGACTTGTGTCACAAATAACTTCACTGTGATTAAATCACCGTGATCTACGTGCAAAAGTGATCACGGTGACAAGATTTGAAATAACAACGAGGCAACATAACACTGTCACTTAGGTTGTAACGTGGATCGCTGAATCACATTCAACTCCAACATCTCGGACACGTTAGTCAAATCTCGTGCGGGCAAACTTGATTGGAATCACAGAACCTAATGAACTGAAGGTGTAGGAAGGAGGTTAACCCTGAACTACCTGACACCTAGATTTGTCCTTTAATCACATACGTGCGGTCCCAGAGACCACCGACAGATAATTAAGTTTATTTTGGAATATATGTATAATTGATATTTATACTCAATGTTGTAAAATTATTCTTTATTTTAGCAACACAAATAGCAACAAATGATAATATAAAAGTCAATTGAAAATGGAATCATATTTATGTAAGCAGAATAATGGCATAGAAAATTACTCCAGTAAGATAATGAAGAATTTTTTATTAACATAATATTTTTTTCACTTTTTTTTTCTTACTTCTAATAATTTGAATAAAGTAGAAATAAATTCACCAAACGAGAAATTAAATCAAAATTGCAATATCTACACTTTGATTTACTGCCAAAATATTTTTTCTTTCTTAAACTACCTCAAGACAAAAACCGCGAAACCAGAATCAGTCACAAACATGCTATAAAATATAACTAACGTGACCATCGTTAAAGTGTTACAAGAGAGACTAACTTGACAATTCAGGGTGTTTTCTCCACTGTTATTTTTCGTAACTGTAACTACAGTTCCTTATAAATAATAGTTTATGGCATGTATAATATTGACTTGGTGACGTCGACGACATCGAGAATTCGACATACAAATTTGACAATTTCTATTTTTGACAGCCCATATCATTCAACACAGACTATACTATCGTAGATAGAGCAAATACAGTTTAAATATAGTCGCGTAGATTCAACGGTTAACTTTCGACGCAAATTGTCAGAGTTACGGTGCCGCAATGGTTTGTGTATGCGTAATATTAATGAAGTAAAACGTCTTTATGCGCACGTATAGTGCCGCGAGTGTTGTTCCGCAAATACGGTATCGCGAGTGACAAGTCACAAATATATTGCACCCGTGTGACGAGACTAGTGCAATGACGTTAAAACTGTAAATTTAAAATAAAAACATCATAAACTAAAACCAGCCTTACTCTTTTTTTAACCATATCGCACTGCTATAAAAAAATTTTGATTGATTATTATTTGATTGACAGGTTACGAGACTTAAATTATTCAACCAGAAACAGACTTTCAATCGGCATTGGCATAGCTTGATTAAGTACAGGCTCGAGGCCTATGTTCATATATTGTAGTGGTACAGTGTTGAATTGAACCCATAGAGTATAGTACGTATATGGAAACCGTTGTGCAGTCTAACCAGAGACTATGGAGTATTATTTTATTATCTGAAGTATGTTTTTTGCTGTGTGTTACAAAACAGAGTACTTCGTCAAAGACAATTGACAGCAATGACAGCTGTATATAATGTGAATTGTGAAGTTGGTTGAATCTTGTTGATTCGGTAAAGTCCGGTTACTTGCTTGCTGACTACGCTGTTGTTGCTTGCGTTGTTATATATTTTAATCAAACGATATTAGTATTTTGACTGTACTCGGTTGTTGTAGTTTATATACGATAGCTAATAAGCTTAAAAGTGAATCGGGAAGTGATATTTTTGTGAGTTGTGTGATATGTTGACAATGGGATCACAATCCATTTCCGTCTGACATTGCATCTGCCAGCGGCCGCTTACGGTTCGTCTCTGACCATCGGCACTTACTTTCTCTCGTTGATGCATTGCTAGTGGTTACTCAACAGGCGGTGAGGTTAAGGGGATCGTGCGTGTTAGATGGACTCTGGCGCTGCTAGTCTAGTAGAAGTGTGTGGTAGTGCGATAGGGTTTAGTGAGGATAAGAGTGTGATGTGCAACGGTCAGTGATGGTTGAACGGGAGGGAATGCGTCGCGGAGGGTGCGGCTGGGGCGGCGGCGTGCTCGGCCGCTGGTCCTTACGTCGCCTGCTGCTGGACAGCCCCCTGGTCGGCCGAAGACTAGCTCATTCAGGTAAGTGTTAAATCTTGTTTATTATCTACGCCAGCTGGCTGATTTCCCGATATTCTCGTTATAGGTGTAGAAAAGAATCTGTGCAGCATACTTGATATTCTTGAATATTTTTTTACATTCGTCATTATTATGAAATTTAGTTGTTTTATGCAAAATTTTAATACTACCCACATTACTTTTTATTTCTAAAATAAATTCTCTACAACACTTCATGGAAGAAATCAAACTTTATTAAGTTTTGTGTATTAACTACATATGTTACATCTTATTATTTGCACAATTACTGAATTTTGAGGATCTATTATATACAGTTTGTGAAATTTTTATATGCACAGAACAAATTACAATTATTCTTTTATCCTTCGATAAAATAATATTATTATCATACATGACTTTGTTATTTGTATTTTCATATGCATTTAACTATACTTATATCAGAAATGTATGGTGTTGTTTTGACTAATGTTTTATGTTTGCTTTATTGGAATCAACACACTAAAAAGTATTATTGAGTATTTCTATCAATTTTATTTTAAAATATGTTGTAATTTATATTGTACTTAAGTATTAATATAAAAAGTAGTAATATAACATTATTTCCTCTACTCAAAGAAGTGAGTTCCTAGTGTCAACAAAGATTTATGTGGATATTAAATAATAAAATTAATAATAAAAATATATATCAAAGAAAATCTGACATAAATTGGTAGTATATAATGATGTCAATTCGAATAGTTAGTAACATAAATACCAATACATAAAACTTAAAAAATATTAATAACTAATGATAATACTGTAAAATAAATAATATTGCGATAAATGGCGCTGTCCTAGTGAGTAGGTGTACCTCACAACATAATCAAAATATTATATTAACATTATTTTTTGTAATATTATAAATAAATGGACATAATTGTAACGACTAATCAGACTAAAATGACTAATTTAGACGAATGAAAACTGACAATTTATTGAATATTAATTAAATAACTGTTCCTCTCTGGAATTTGCTACACTCTTAACCAGGGTAATGTAATATTTAATGTTATTTTTGAAATTGATTAATAAATAAATTATTGCTTCACAAAGTACTTGTAGCATCATATTATGTTGGATATTGTTATTAAATATAAAGATGGTAATTATAATAATACCAAGTAAGTATAAATAATTATTTAAACAATTCTGGATAAAATTAATTGAGAATTTTAAAGAAGGGAGAGGCGTTACTTGAACAGAAAACATCTTTTCTATTATAGTATAGATCAAATTTTTTAATGGCCATAACCAATTGTGAGGCATTGAAACAATGAGGTCTCCAATCATATAGGTCATTACTACTGCAGTTGTTTTGCTAATTTGACCCCTAGTGATACTTGCTGTTAGGAGCATTATTGCATTTTTATTAATCCGTCCACAGAGTTGGTAGGGAACATTGATATTATGGTGCTGTATTAGACAATATTAACAGAATATCTCTACCAATCTGCGCTGGAGTAACATGGTGGAGTATGGTTTAGACTTCCTCAGTAACAAAGAGAGACCCATGCTCAATACTTGGCTATCATTGGGTTATAAAATAGAATGTTGATGACAGAAAACAACTCTTTACAGTAGCTCAAATGAACTCATATTTTTCCATATAAGGTCATAACTTTTTAGTGTAATTTATAGGGGTTAGGCTTCTTGTTTTCCATCATTGATGTCAACCTTTGACTAAGTTAGTGTGCTTTACCATTAAAGACTTCTTCGCCACTTACCCTTGTGGTGGCATCGTAGGCAATTGTAAATTTATTTTACGTAAACACATCCAGTTTTTACTACCTGTAACAGGATTATTGAAGATATTACAACCATCCATTTGTTTATAAAAACGTTGATTATTCTACATACTTGTATTTTGTTTTGTTGTATAATGTTATTGTTTTGTTTAATTTATCATCAACCTTGATCCCCTTTCTCAGCACACAAACTTAAAAATTTATGACTAGAATTTTCTGATGGTTTCATTGTCCCTAATGAATAAGTAGAATTTGATGCTGTGAGAAAATGTGTTGCGTAATTATATTGAGTTTAAATTACTTATTATGTACGTAAGCATTTTGTTCCTTTTTTGTCTATATTTCAATGTGAAGGATAATTTATGTCCTATTGTTAATTCTTCGTAAATCTAATGACATTTGCTATTAAATTATGTCTGAAGTTGGAAAGTAGGCAATGCTGTTTCTTCTCAGAGTATAAGTCTTCTTCCTGTATTCAAGTAACACTATTACCACACACATAAAACCTAAAAGTTGAAAGCAAGTCTTTGTCTGTCACAATATATGTATGTTGTCTCTGGCTGGTAACTGATTCTGGGCCTCTTTGCTAAGTGGCTATCAACAATGCTATGGGGCTTGCTTACTAATATTTACTCATCTCAGTATTTACATGTAAAATTAAATGCTTAGGTTGTTTTTGTACACTAAAAAAAAGTTTAATTTATGGTATATGAAAATGAAACTTTCCTTGTGAGAACCTGATGCTTCATTTAGGTTTTAAATTACTTAAAAAATAGAAGGTTCTCAAGTTGATTTTTTTTTAATATTTACCTTTTTGCTGACTTCGTGGATCGTTTCTTTTAATATTCAAACCTGTTAGAGGTCACTAGTGCTCTTTCATAGGCAGATTATAGACTCTAACATATTATTTGATTAATTTATATTGAAATGATGTTGTATAGATATTATTGGCTTCCTCAGACATCAATTACTAAATTGTACAGTGCTATAAATCTACATTTGCACATAAAAAAATCAATTGATCTTATTGTTACTCGTCCAGTGCAGTTAGTACTGGATGTTAAGTGTTTCCAATTCTCACTGATGGAGTCTTGATCATGTGATGATGTTTGAGTATGGCGAGGCTAAATTTTACATTATTTTCAAAATATTGTGCATATAGAAGTTCTTGGTTTACCAACCATTGTTGTTATATATTGTATATCAAATGGTAGATTTTATAGTACAAATTGCATTTCATTCATAATAATGCTTTTAGAAGCCAGTTCTATTTTATTTTTATACATTTATTTAAACACTAACAGCATTACACAAAGACAATTTTATATGTTTATTACATGAGAGGTTTATGTCAATTATTGCAATTTACAGTATTCGTTACAAACTGTTTCATTTAAAGAAACTTTAAACTACATATACATAATTTATCTACCACATACAACTTTGATACTTTTAGAAATATTAAGCACACTTTGATTGTATTATCCAACACATAATGTAAATGCGAAAGTGCATAAGTTAGGGAATGTTTATTACTCGTTTACACAAAAATTACTGTATGGATTTGAATTAAACTGCGCACAGAGATAAGTTATAGTATAGAATAACACAAGAGGTACATTTTATTATTAAAATGGTTTGTCAAAAATTAATTTTAAAAGGTTACAATAATTATTTTCAGAGGGTAAATTTATGTTTATCCTTATGCATGAAGTTGTGAGCTTGATGGAGAGGAAGTATACCAATATTATAGAAAATAGACAAAGAGACTTCCTGAAACGAGTGATATTAAAATGTTACTCAATGTTATAAAACTACTTAAAGACTTTTGTTTTATCAGTATCAATGATATGTAACTTTATTTTGTATCTTCAATTAAGTTTTACCAAGTTTCATCATTGAGATCAGGGGTCGGCAACCTTTTCTTATGAGAATTACAAATGTTATAAGGATATTGGTGCTGGCATCATAGTGACTTGTGCCATCGGTCAGAGGATCACAAGAAATCACACAAAATATCACAAGTTGCTTAGTGTAAATTGGGTCTCCATAGGCCGCAATGCAATTGCATACAAGCCGTACTCTAGGTTAATTGAGGTACTTTAATTAAATTGTTGATTTGTGCTGCCATTGGTCATGTATATACTGGTCAGTGTGATTCTATTTTGCAATTAAAATATAGCAATAAATTTATAATGCCTATATCTTAAATTGCTAAGAACAATTGTACTATTGTAGTCACAAAATAGCATTATTAGGAAAATTTCGGAAAACTTTATTATCAAAATTATTATCAAAATCTTTATTGACGTTCTTAAACTATTAGTTATTATATAATAGACATGGTTCGTGACTTAAAATCTTGACTTAAAAGGTACTGCCGTGCCGTTTTTATGCGTGACTTGGCGGGGGCGTATTGGCCCCAGATATTTCTACATCGCACATGTTTTAGATTTAATCATTTAAATATATAGTTGTTAACGTGTAATTAAGTTAAATAAATTAATAATAATGATTAATTAATTATTAAGTTTTTTTATAATTAACAATTCCTATTCCTTGAAATAATTATACATTTTCTACTATATTTATTTGTTTATAAATATAGCTAAGTAAGCTGAAATAACAGTAATTATAAAGATTTCTCGAGTTAGCATTAAATATAGTGATTAATTTATTTAAACAGTACTTACTTAAATTTTAATGGTGTTCCACAATATGATATTAACCTGTACTAATGTATTTAACTACATTCGTTGAAAGCTGGTGTAATTGAATAGACCAAAGTTGCCCAATCTGCTTGGCAGTCGGGCCAAACTGAGGAATCATTTTGACGACAGAAACTGCGTAACACGTAGGGTAATACGTGGGAGTTACGCCCTTATTGTTTTACATGTAAAGGCGTATTTATGGGTTACTATAACGAGTTACGCCGTTACTGCTTACCGTCGTCGATATATTTCCCGCAGGCCACTAAACAATTTGTAATTAATTAGACTAGAGCCTTGTGTAACAAAAAGAGTAAAAAACTTACTTGCACGGGATTTTTTAAATCCGTTCTCGGGCTACAGTATGGCCCGCGGGCCGCTGGTTGAACTTGTACTATAAACTTGTGATATATGTAACTTCTTTCTATATTGATTTCATTTCTGATGTCTTGTCAGAAGGTGCAATATTTTTTGTTACAAATTGTATATATTTTATTGTACTTCATTTTTAGCACAATACCTTTCACCAATACACGTACCTCCACATTTGTGAGGATAGTAAACGGATGGTTGGATGTTTATTACTCTGTCACGTAAAAACTACTGAAGTTAAATTTGCCATAAAGAAGAATTATGGTATGGAATGACTACATATATCGCCTATAGTTATTTTTATTAACAAAAATTGAAATAAAAATCTTTTACTACAGCGATAGTAAAATTGCGGATAGATTATTAACTTGTAGAACTTAACACGGAACGGTTGGTTAAAAGTTGGGGTGAGTTAAAAACTTTAATGCACGTTCCATGTCAGTGTAGTCCTGGGGTATTCCGACTGTCTGCACACATCTCTATAAAGTCGTATATTTGAATTTAGTACAAAAGTTTTTGAAAGTGTTAGTGGAAGAAAATGATACTGAGTATTACTTGTAAACCTGACTTCATACTAATATTATAAATGTGAAAGGTCATGGGGAAGTTTGTTAGTCATTCACGCATAAAATTCCTGAACGGATTTGAATGAAATTGGGACAAATTATAGTTTGGAATAACACAGAGATTACTTTTTGCCTACATACCACGCGGGAGTAGCCGTGGGCTGACACCAGTATTCAATAATTTCCTATTGCTATGGTACGCAGCGATCTGGCGACGAGTCCTTCCCTAAAATCTTTATAATAATATACTGATTTCAAAAATAAATAAATGAAGTAAATAACTATATGCATAACCCAAAAATCTATTATTTTCGCTAAATTACATTCTCAGAAACTTTCGAATTTATAATATTAGTAGAACTTACTAATCACATGCTAGGTGCACCAGCGAACCGAGTCCATTGTCTTAAATTAAAAGCACACTATTAAATCATGCGGTTTAAATGGCGTTCTAACCTTAAGCTTTAATATGCTGCGATAACCGGGCTTGTAAAAGTGGAGTTAAAAGTTGAATTTCGAGGTCTACCACAACGCCCGGCACGAGACACGTCACGTTCTATCCGCGCTTGGGAATTATTTAGGAAAGCTTACAATGAAATGTTGCCAATTTGCTTCGTGTTGTAAATACATGCTGTATTTCTTAGATGGAATACTTATCGCAGTTTAATGTAGAATGGATTCGTAAAATACTGGCCAAGTCAGGCCGTTCGTTGTAGCTCAATCTGGTAATTTATTAACCAGGAGCGCGGGCCCTAGTAAAGTATATATTGTCGGTAATAATGTGTCGATGCGGCCTATATTGTTATATTGTTTCTATATTAACACTAGAAAATGCGCTCCCTTCGCTTCGGAAGGAGAATTGTCAGGTGGTTTTAGAGTTGCTATATTAATTTTACCCTTTGAGAAAAAGCAGTTTTCTAGGATAAAAAGCATCTTATAACCATTCTCAGTAGATAGGCTACAAACATGTTAAATTTCATGTAAATTGGTACATTGGTTTCGGAGTTGCCATACAAATTTTAAATTGTTATCCCGCCGGAACTACGCCATTTCCTGAGACAAAACATATCCTATAACCATTCTCGGGTTTTAAATTACGCCTATACCGAGTTTTCTTCTAAATCTATCAAATGGTTTTTGCGTTAAGCTCTAACAGACCGGCGATAAATGCAAAAAAAGTGTTTTGGTCTTTATATCGATAACAAAGCCTCCTTGCATCAACATTTTCAAAAAATACTTACCTAATGTACAGAAATGAACCCGTTACAGTTTTATTATTAGTATAACTTGTGACAATATCGTTTCAGGTATAGGAGTAGTTTAAAAGTATTATTTAATAACAAAATCATAGTAATAGTAAATTTACATAGTAGTAAATATTTATTAGTCATATATATTGTTGTTTTCAGCAGAATAAAACGTAATATCTGTTTGAAAGTAATTAAGCAATTAGTTATGACTTTTGTACTATGTATTGTTAGTATACTAAAACTAATGACTTCTTATCTTTGAATTGCTAATAGATTTATTTTTGAAGGTAACAGGTTTTGAGCAGTTTCTTAATTTAACTACATATTAATATGTGAAGCAAAAATTCTGTATTTTTTTAAACGACCCCTAATAATGGAGGAGTTTCTTAATTCGACCGTAAATATATACACATATATATGTATATATACATACATTACACACACACACACACATTTGAGGGGAGCTTTCAAAAATTTTAGGGCGACTAGTGCGTTTGTTAATTAAGATTTTTTTTTGTTCAAGAGCTAGTCGTTTGTAGTATAGTAGTTAGTACTTGTCGTTTAGCGCTATCTGACGGTCAGTTTTTGAGTTATCTTTGATAATGCGTATTTAACTGGTTGCGACTACGTTCACAATGATCGTTTCGTTGGATTACTTGTAGGAGGGATTTGAAGTCGCTTCTTTAATGTCAAAAATGATTATACGAATATTACGGAGACGGTGATGAAATTTGGCAGTTAAGTTTCCACGGAAAAGTAGATTATATATAAAATGATAAAGTAGTCCACTAGATGAAAAAAAAGAATTGTAACTTTCTTACCGACTTTAAAAAAGAAATTAAATAGATTATATTTTTTGTAATATTTGCTATATCATAACTATTTAGTGGGTACCAATTTTGATGATTATTTTTTTATTTGAATTCCCTGGTGCTTGTTATCTCATTCCAAATTTGAGCGACATCTGACGAGTGGTTTTTGAGTTATTCCTAATAATGCGTATATAATTGAGTTTGATTTGATGATGTTCTTATTTTATTACTAATCGATATAATTCTGATTTGGTATTTGTGAAACGAAAAAAAATATTTTAAAACGTTTTTTTTTCGCAACTAAGTCTACGTGGTATACCCTCCTATATTATGTTTATAT
The DNA here is from genome assembly GCA_018249125.1 of Asbolis capucinus. Classification (NCBI taxonomy): domain Eukaryota; kingdom Metazoa; phylum Arthropoda; class Insecta; order Lepidoptera; family Hesperiidae; genus Asbolis; species Asbolis capucinus. The sequence continues at coordinate 17,570 of DWJZ01001259.1, forward strand.
CTTCGACAACGTTATGCATTAATCTTCGATCCTGATAAGGGCTTTTCATTTAACATTTCATCCCCTATTTCAACAATTTCAAGCCGTTTTTCGCGAAAAAAAGTAAAAAGTAAGTAGTCGATGTTTTTCCTCAACTTCTATTCCACCTCTGTACCAAGTTTCTTCAAAATTGGTTCAGTAGTTTAAACGTGAATATGTAACAAACAAACAGAGTTATTTTCGTATTTATAATATAGTAAGGACGGCTCGTGCTGTGATCGTCGGTCGGCTCGGGATGTGCACGTATACCATCCTTCCTCCGAACGTCCGTCGTGGTGGGATAGGAATGTTACGTGTTATCATCCTGTTTCATACCGATCTAAAAGTAAACCTGTTATGTACTAGTTTTCGCCCCCAGCTTCGCTCGCGTTGTTGGCATTTTGATAAAAAGTAGGCTATGTGTTTTTCCATCTTTTATCATGTGATCCCACATGATTACACATGAAACGTGGCCCGCACCAACATCCTTACATTTCTGGCCCTCATGTAAGAAAAGGTTGCCGACCCCTGTCTTACACAATTGTGATCAAATTTTTCTCTACCATCATTGCTTTGATGTTATTGACGTGTTCCTATTTACTGATCCTTCAGATATTGAGCTTTTTTCAGTATTGGTTTAATGGAGTCATAGAGACTCACCGGTTTATTTATTATACGTAGAATTTACATTTGTGGCCCTCATATAAAAATTGTTGCCGACCGGTGTACACAGTTGTTAAAATGTAGAAGATAGTAATAGTGTAGAAGTTGGTCGTGAAGCCACCTTCACGGGTCGGATCCTAGGGCAACCTTCTGCCGACCTCAAGATACGTTAAGTCAAGATAGATAAATGAAATTTGACCTTTAACAATTGGGTTAAGGTGTTGCCAGTTAATGATCATTTAACTCCAACGAATTGTTAATTGGTTTCGTTGAATTATCTTCAAAGTTAGTGGTTAGGATACTGTGAAAATCTTAGTAAAAATAATAATAATATAAATAAATATTGGACGAGTCACACACGGTCATCTGAGCCTAAACTAAGCGTAGCTTGAACTATGGTGATCAGACAACTGATAAACATATATATTTTAAATACATACTTATATAGATATTTATACACAGAACAGACATTCCTGTTGATCACAGAAAAGTTTGATTTGGGTGGGAATCGAACCCACGACCTTCGGTGTAGTAGTTAGATTCGCTAACCACTAGACCAACCGGCTTGTTCTAAATGCGAAGTTTTGTGTGGATGGATGGATATGTCTGTTACTCGCGACACGAAACCACGTAACAGATCTGAATATAATTATAAATGAGAGTGACAGAGACAGATATTATATTAAAAATGCCAGATATTATATTAAGAATGAATGTTTGTTACTCGTTCACGCAAAATGTACTGAACGGATCTAAATAAAATTTGCCACGGAGCGAGAGTATTGTTTGGAATAACACATAGGCTCATTTTTAACAATGTAACGCGTGGAAAACGGGCGAAACCGCGTGCGGAAACTAGTACATTATGGTGCGGAATATACGGATTGCTTTTCAACAACCCATCACGCGGAAGAAGCCGCGGGCGGAAATATCATTCCGCGGAAAGGCTTTTTCTTCTAATCCCGCCTGGATCTGGATGTGATTCTCCTAATTCCTCTCTTCTGGAGCCTTGGGAGACAGTTCTTCTTTGGTAACAACGCATTGCCATGTCTTTTAATGTCGGTCATATAATAATATGAGTGTTATGCTCGTGTTTCGGTTATTTCTACGCAAGTCAATAATTCCATTGCAATTCTCTGTGACGGCTCTCAATATTTCCATTTGATTGGGGTAATTCCGAAATAATTTAAAACTGGCTTAAAATAACTTTCTTAAAACTTGTAAGTTTGGAAAAACTGGCCACGAGTCCAGCTCGCGCACTAACGGTTCCGTACCATTATGTATAAAAACTGCAAAAAAAATTTTTCTTGCATGGGAGTTCACCTTGAATATTTGTTTTATTTTAAGTAATTATTAATTCTTAAAGTGATTATGTGATTAAATATTCTGTGAATATTTCAAGCGCCTACCTGTTGCCTGATAACAACGTAAAATCGAGCCAAAAAAAATCACGTTTGATGTGGAAATTGTTAGATATTTGTTTTATTATATTTTCAGTATTTAAATAAAGCGACAACAGAAATACATTATCTGTGAAAATTTCAACCTTTTATCACGGTTCATGACATACAGCCTGGCGACAGACAGACAGACAAGTGGACAGACAGACAGACAGAGAGGCGGACAGACACACGAGTCTTAGAAATATGGATTTGGTATGCAATATTTTGCCTCACAGCACTTTACGTGTTCTACTGGTAAGCTGTATGTATGTGTGTATGTTAAATCGAGGCACAATATGTAAGTGTGAGTACTACAAGCCTGGTTTTACTGTTTACGTGCAACTGGTTTTGCGACCTGGTAAAATATAGGATAGTTGCGTCAGAGACAGGTACTTGGTTACAACGACGCGATGTGACGTCACTTCTCTAAGTTCCTGATAATTTACTATGTAATAGGTTTTGATATTTTTTGCGGATTTTTAAACGACTTTTCAATACGGAACATATGTTTCGGAAGTGAACTTCTTTTAGTTCGGTCACTTTAAATTCCTTGTTCTCTACTATGGAATCGGTTTTATTGTAACATTTTGGAATCAACTTCTGGTAATAATAGTCCAGTATTAAATTAAACTTCTATACCAACTATGTATCCTGTTGTTTGAGAGTTTAGTGGCAAACACGACTAGCACGTATAGTTCGTTTTTCTCATCAGTACAAATCTCGTAAACAAACTTTTGTGTCAAAGTAATACTTAAAAAGTTGATTTGCACGTTACTTTTCGTTATTTTTACAAACTTCGCGTATTGTGACATTGGAACGTTGTTACGGCCCAATATATTAGTATGTTAAATATCGTTTTATTATAAAACCGTGACATTTTCATCCAATTTTTAGTTTACAAAATTTAATGAGAAATGTGTACTATACATATTTCTTGAAGATTTATTAAGTTAGTCACACGTATTTAGTGTGAGTGCATACGTTATGAACACAAACATCCATGATACGGAGAACAAACGTTTATTTAGCATTCAATTACATTATCAAATTTATCCACTCTTTCATCAATACATATAACAAAATAGCTGACTGCGACGCGGCCCACGCACACCCTATTTAACACGACTAAATTTGGCGTTTCTTGTGTTCCTCCCGACAGCGACATATAAAATGTGGCCCGCAACAACATCCTTATAAATTTAGTGGCCCTCAGAAAAGGTTGCCGACCCGTGTTTTAAACCATGTACAGACTAAGCTAATTCGAAGTGCGGGCGGTGACTCGTTTAGAAATAAAAAGTGGTGCAAAAATAACCCTTTCACTCATAACAAGACAACTGGTACGGCCACGTGTAACTTGTAAAGTTACACAAGAGTTGATTTCTAAAGGTTTCTAACAGGCAGGATGAGAGCGAGCCGCCGAATACGGCGTCGGTAATAAGTTGAGTAACTATTTTAGACGATTTGGCAAGGAGATTTTTTTTTACATTCAATTGTTAGGGTTTGTAAATCATAGAGAACAATTTCGACTTTATTTCCAACAACGCTGCATTGTTGTCTCGGCGGTGTGTTTGTAATATAATCTCGTGTGCTTTAAACTTCGAATAAATATAAGTGTTGTAGTTGGAAAACAAAGACAACGGATCATATTGGTCGGTAGGAATGAGGCCCAGTGGGGACATACTATTTTAGACTGGGAACCGAATGGGAATGATTTTAATTAATGGAATTTTGGGAATGTTTCTAAACTGTAAAAAAATATATATAAGACATCAGCACTTTGTTATAAGGGAAGTAATAAAACTATGTAACACTTATATGCTTTTGAATTGAAAAAATCGATCCTGCAAGTCTGGATCCCACCTGGTAAGCGGCGATGTGATCTATACTCTGCGCAAACTCCATCTGGAATGTTTAATTGTTATTCCAGACTATAAGCAAACAGAACGAATTATAGGGAAACCTGATCAGGTGAAACATCTACCTCTTGATATTTTTTAAGTTGGTGTTTCTCTTCTTCTACTATTATTTTCGAATAAAATCTGCGTACTGAATGATAACTTTGTAGTTTTTTTCTTATTTTTTTTTAAGGACTTTGTCGCTGAGCGAGTTATGTAGTTGAATTCCACGCGGAGGAATTCACGTGCACAGCTGGTAGTAAATACGCGACGTAAGTATGCAAAGTTTCATAAGCTTCTGTTGTAGTGTACAAAATATATCGGATTGTAACCCATAGGAGCCATAGATGGATAATAAGTTTCTCGTAACTGGGTATCCGAATGAGACATCCTGACGTCATGCACGTACAGATTCCCTTTTTTTGTTGTAATTTTTTTTTTGTTTTTCTTTTCTTGTTTTTTTTTTTTTTTTTATATCGACTGGGAAAATCTTCCAAAGATACCCGAACTCAGAAGTTACAGGTTATTAGAATTTCTACCTACTAAAACCCCCCCGGGTATCCATCCAGCGCATATGGGAAGGCAAGGATCTCATATGAATGTACCGGTGACGTGCAGATTACCTTATATCGTTGAGCAATCATTGTGCCTTACACAACCGCACACTCCGATGAACACGTAACGTATGAAAATACACACGTTCAAGTTTTGTTTTGATTAATTAATTGTGATTGTGCCACTGATAGGGTTGCCACCTGTCTTACAAAAAAATAAAGTATTTATGGTTCAGAGAATGAAAATGAACCTTACTTAAGAAAATGAAGTGTTTTTAGTGACATACATTTAGTTCTTGCACTTGTTAATTGTATACCTACTGTATGTATTTTGGTTGTTAATAATAAAAATGATGCTGAAAGTAGCCTTTTTTTCGGCGAACAGTAAAAAACATTATCAACATTTGGATTTCCCACTGCTGGACATAAGCCTCTACCAATTTGCGACACGTTGTCCGGTACTAAGTCCTTTGAAACCAGCGGGTGCCCACTGTCTTCAGATCATGGTAAAAAAAAAAAGAATAATATATTCAAAATTCATGTAATACTATTCCTACTAGTTGGCAACCCTACTCGTATTCATGTGTTACTCATTAGAAAATGCTTTATGCATTGTTACCTTTCAGTTATAGCGGGTAATGTTGCTTAATGTTAATTTTGTTTACCTCTGGTTTTTTCGTTTACCTACGTGAATACTTGATACTGAATTGGTTTGTATTGAAGTTGGGGTTATTAAGCACGTAGTGCGTGTGGGTTTTTATTGCATTAAGTGAAGGAGTATTTTTAACAATTATCGTTTTTTTTGCGCCTACGAATCCGTCTTTATATGGAATGAATTCCGTATGGAAATTTTATCCCCCTTGTAGTCCTTTTTAAGTATAATTAATTTAATTTAATAGACCCAATAGAGTAGTGATTATTTTGCAATTACGATAGTATTAAATACGCATATTGTTAAATTTGTAAATTTAGTAAAGTTAATAAATAAACCTTATTAAAATATTTAAAACAAACTTTAATTAGAGAGTACGGAGCCTTAATACGAAGACACACAAATGTAACTGAACGTAATAACAGGTCGTGCTTATCATGAAAATGCATTTTCAATAAGACAGTAGTGAAAGAGGCCTTAGTGAGTGAGGGAGGCCAGAGTGGGTCTTATTAAGCTTGCAAGATTTGTTCCGAACAAACTGATATATTCAAATACACTGCAAGTTAAATAAAAGCTTGTAATAAACGCTTTTACTAATTTGACAGGCCGGTTGGTTTAGTGATTAGTGAACCTGACTACTACACCGGAGGTCGTGGGTTCGATTCCCATCCAGGTCAAACTTTTCTGTGATGAGCAGGAATGTTTGTTCTGTGTTTCTGGGTGTGAAATAGAAATATCTATTAAAGTTTGCATTTAAATGTATATATGTATGTTTATCAGTTATCTGATCACCGCATAGTACAAGCTAACGCTTAGTTGTCCAAAATATTATTTATTTATTTAATAATATTGACAGTCCAATTAACATATCGTTGTTAAATAATTTGAATAATTAATTTACGAATAATTCTAACACAATATAAGTACGTGTCCCTACCGAGAGAATCAAAGTCGGTCTCGTTTGTAGTGAATCCAACCAAAGGGTTAGTGATTATTTTAGATGCTAACGGGTACTCACGATCTGTATAAGCCGATGTGATCTGAAACCCCGGGTTTCTCCCCGCCACCGCAGGCTTGTCGTGACCATGACCCATGCAACTGGGTCAAAATACCGTTATAATAATAAACAGTGGGTACCCGTTTGCAGATAAAATGTTTAGTATCCGCGACGATATTAGTCTGAAAACATGGGACGGTGATTAGTTTTAGTTTACAAATGTCTCAAAACCAGGTCAGTTTTAAATCTCTATAATTATAATTTGCGAGCCTTTTCCTCGATGTGCTGAAAATCCACTGAATACACGGGTTCGGCACTTGAAGCGGTTTTTATAAAGTTCGCGGCAAAGTTTTTTTGTATGCGCGAAAACTAACAGGGAACCCACGTCGGAGCACTTTACGATTTTTAAATGAAAAATGGATTGCTAGGTTTATAATAAAAATTTGGAGTTTAACGTAGATTCATGTATATGTTGGTCCCATTTTTTGTGTGTTGCTGTCAATAAAAGTTGTCAATAAATCTTGTCAATAGGAAGTAACGATTTGGTATTACTTGAAAATAGTTTTTTCTCGCGACTAAGTCCACAATGCTGCCAATAAAAAGTAACGATTCAGTATTGAAACTAGCTTTTTCCTTAGACT
>DWJZ01001260.1:0-24430 GCA_018249125.1 Asbolis capucinus
CACGCCCCCCCGCGCTCCCGCCGCCCCGCCTCGCTCCTGGCTGTCGCTTGAGTCGTCGTGCGAGTCCCGCCGCGCTCGCTCGCCGGGAGCGTCGCTGCTCTCCGCGGCGCGCTTCTTCTTCTCCGAGTCGTCGTCGGACAAGTCGGAGGACGAGCAAGAGCCGGCCCGCGGTCGGCGGCGCCGGCAGTCGAGCCGCTGACGACGCGCGGGGGGCGGGGCGGGTGGCGGCACGCGTGGAACCGTTCCTCCGGTCGCGGTGGGATGCGAGGCGATCGGCTCTAGCGGGATCGCCGGGACCGCCCCGTCATCGAGGTTCACCTGGAGCGAACGGAGTGGATCGCTTACTTTGAAGCGGACCGGATAACTTGCGTTTGTACTTTTCGAGCAGACGTGAAGGTACCTTGGTGAGGTTGTCAGCGAGCGTGGCGGGGCGCGCCAGGCGCAGGCGGCCCTCGGAACGGCTGCCGCGGCGGGCGTCGGGCCGCGTGCCGCTCGCCGCCACCCCGCCCTCCTCGTCGTCCTCCTCCTCGCGGACGATGCTGCATTTGCGCGATCTCTGTCATGTTAAACCGGAGGTTCCCAAACTTAGTTTACTTAGTTACTTAGCCAACTTACAACATTTTATTGGGTTTCTTGAACCTTTCACAGCTTCATTTCTAACGAATTTTAATCTTAAAACTTCAATATGCTTTTTTTCAACACAATGCGGTCTCATCGAAAGTTTTGAAATTTTGTTTCTCTTACATTGATTTTGATAAGTGCAAACTAATAATTACTCATCACTATCGAAATCAGATAAATTTTCCTAGACTCCCACTTACAACTTGTGGACCCCCATTTCTTTTCCTCGTCAGCGTAGACCACCGCCGAGTTTTCCGTGAACTCCTGGGGGCCACGATGACCACTTTATAAATCACTACATTAAGTATTATCCGATTAGAACGTTCAACAATGCGACATCGATATATCACACTTCTAACTGCACTGGAAGGATCATAAAGGTGTTCATGGAAATGTATTTGAGGCTGGCTTCATGCCAAGCTTGTAAGATGTACGAAGAGACATTATTATAGTTTATATTATTTACACGATATATTTTCAACACGACATATTTATTATTGACAAGGATAATCAATTCAAATCTTAACGGTAATAAATAACATAAGACTTTTCTGTTGGTTGCCAACAGCCATGTTTGTAATTTTAAATAACTCATCCATTCTTGTTCCAGTCTTATTTTAGTGATCAATATAAAATAAAAAAGTAATAAATCTATTATTACAACGTAAACATACGTCATACGTTAAAGGCTTTGTAAAACTTTAAGTAGATATCAAGTGAATGTAGTAAGGTGGTACCGGCGGGACGTCCTGCGGCGTGCGCGGCGCGGGCGGAGGCGGCGGCGCGAGCAAGCCGCGCGGCGCACGCGACACTCCCAGCGCCTCAGGCCTTCGCGCACCGGCCCGCGACTCCTGCCTGCACACAAAAATAACACAATCAAATAAGTCCTACTTTATTATTTGTCTTAGAAGACAGAGGTTCTCAAACTTTATAGTCTAAAAGACCACTTTCAAACTTTTCTGATTCTGATGGACCCCTGCTACTACATTCCTCAAACTGAGTTAAAAAGTAGAAAAGTTAACAATATTCGTGAAGTCAAAAAAAAATTTGTTCCCCCTATTTTCCTGTCAGACCCCGTAGACCCTTCCATGGACCCCTGGGATCCACCTAGACCACTTTGAGAATCACTTATCTAAGAAATATTTTACAGGAATACATAAAGAATAATTGATTAGTAATATGCCCTAACCGCTACTTAAAGTCTTTATGTGGCCAGTTACTGGTTGATATATCCTATATATCGAGTTTAACATCTTCACAGATGACATAATTAGCTTATTAGGTATCTAAGGTAGATACTCTACCACTTTTATTCTTGGAATTTCACCTAATTAAAATACAAATATCGAGGTTGGCATATGTTCGATGATTCACCGAACACCTGTCTCAGCAACGCGTTACACGTGCGATACACGTGTTTGCAGATCGCCTCTAAAAGCACAACACTTTCCGTCAACCGCAACGGACAAATCATTTAGCATTTATCAAATTTTGAATTGGTTACTAATATGATTGCATCCTTAACCAATTATAGTTATTTCAAAATAAACCCTAATTATAAAACATCATTATCATCATACTATCAACGTGAACACCACAACACATTTCTATACGGACATTAAGGAGTTTGGTCCTTCGAGCCGGATCTTTTCGTCAACAATATAACAATTACGACCCAAGACAATCAGGCGGGTGTCATTACTTTGATAATAGCCTTAATAGTAACTACTTTATCACGAACATACTGAAACTACAGCACCATATTTAATATAGTAACTGAGGTTGACTAAGACATTTGCATAATGGTTATATTATTAAATCTTTTTAAATTAAACTTTTCATCTGACCTTACGCACTTAATAATTTGGTGTTCCAATTACAAATGCACCTGCAAATAATTGTGGTGTACATAAAAACCAAAAATATTCAAGTTTAGAATGCCTGCATTTTAAGATTTTATTAGACAAGACCATAGATTAGTTTCAAACATTAAAAAATAACAGAATAGACAAAAAGTCCTTACCTTTTGCATCTCAATTTTCTTTCCGCTAACAAATAGTATGTGGCAGTAATGTGATTGTATTCATTTTTTTCCAAAGCTTCTAGAATATGCTCCTTGGTTGCAATGGCACCATTCACCATTCTCTGTACAATGGCTAATCGATCATCCTCAGATAGCTGTTCCTTGGCTACTAGTGGTGTATCGAAATCTTCTACAGTCACCCCTTCTCCTGCAGTCACCCATGGATCTGTGGCTATCTCGGATAACGTCGCACGTTTTTCTGGTTCTCTTACTAGCATTCTCCCTATGAGCCTATAACCAAAGTATTGAGGAATTATGAAGTAGAAATATATGTATAAGGAAAAACAAAATAAATGACTAATAAACTTAAATTTTCTGTGTTGTGGTTGGCTTAAACAACATATATTCTGCTCAGTTTTGCTGGCACAGACACCATCAAGTACAGGATCATTTAATAACAATAATTAGTTTAAAATCAATACAAACCTTTTACAGGAATTGGATATATGCGGAGGTATTGTATATTTACAGTCCATTATCATAGTCAATGTTTCACTATCATTGGCTTCTTGAAATGGTGCTTGTCCCGAGACTAACATGTACAGTATCACACCAAGTGACCACACATCCACTGCTGGAGCATCGTAAGAGTCACCCAACAATATTTCTGGAGCAGAATACGCTAACGAGCCACATGATGTCTCAAGTTTTTGTCCAGGACAAAATTTATTACTAAACCCAAAATCAGTCAATTTCACTACACCTAACTTTTCAAAAAAGACAACATTTTCTGGCTTCAGGTCTCGGTGAACAACATGTAACCTGCAGAAATAAATTGATATTATAATTTCTGTCTTTATTTCTCTTAAATGAGGTAATGCATACAGCAATTTATCTTTACTGTCATGCAAATTAACACAAATTATAATAATTTACAAATAAATTTTTAGTTAAATTTCCTATTATGCAGGTTATATTCTCATACAAAATTATAAAAATTTCACCTATGGCAATATGAGATTGCACGAACAATTTGCCGGAAATAATCCCGTGCAAGAGATTCAGATAGACCAGTTTCATGTCTCATTATGTAATCATATAAATCTCCTCCATCACCTAATTCTAGTATTAAGTATAATTTGGTTTGTGTGTCAATCACTTCATACAGTCGGACAACATTGGGATGCTGTACCAACTTCATACAGCGCACCTGAAATGTAATAATAGTTCAAATTATTTAGAATTAAAAGTACCCTACCCTTACACCCTACATACCCCAAATTGGAGTATTGTACTTTATGTAATGAAGGAATTTGGAGAGATATGTAACGGACATAAACCCAAAAGCCACTACAACCATTATAGCAAATCATGTAGGCATACTCTATAATCTACTACACTAAAAAATTATGCTAAAAAACTTTTTAACAATAAAATTATATACCTTATTTCTTCTAATAAAAGTTGGCGACATGGCCAAACAAAATATATCTAGGTACTAGTACTAGGTTACTCTGTTTTGAGGGCCTAGACTATTTTATTAGGAACAAATTTATATTGAAATATTTATAAACAAATAAGTGGAATGTGTGTAGCTCATTATAGGTACAGTATATTAGTGAAATTATATCTAACCAATAAAGTAATGTAAAAGTATTAAACACATATGTTTTACCTCTTGAAACAAATGTGATTTTGAGACTTCATCCAATTTACTCTTGTCAATTACTTTAACGGCAACCTTTTCTCCTGTAAACACATGGCGTGCCAGTTTCACCACTGCAAAGTGTCCTGAGCCCAATGTGTCGAGTAAATCATACAATCCTGCTATTTTAGTGTCATAAGGCCCACCACCCGGTGCAATATTGGCAGCTCCACTACCAACTCCGCTTCCACAATTATTATTCATTGTTATAGACACAAAATACTTCTATTAGCTATAATACAAGAAAAAAAAGGTTAAAAAATGCTGCAATAAAAGGCATTAACAAATTGTTCTCGTTTAAATCTATCATTATGATAAACAAAGTGATGAAGTTATGTATTGTGATGATGTCTGTAAGTCTGCAGAATTATTATGAGTTATCCCTCAAATATAAACAATAATTAGTTTCTATTGAACTGAAGTCTTTTGCCCCATAATTTTCTGATAGGAAAAAATTTATGAAAAAGTAGGTGTAACCATTTTCGTAAGATAAATGATAATATCAACTGGTAACGACACAAATGGTGACCAGACATATAAGATCTAAAAATAATTATTTGTAACATCAAAGAATTGATTACCTACGTGTAAAATTCTATAATTCGAAACAGTTAAGAAATTAGGTACTAGAACATTTAAACGATTACACGATTATAGAGGCATCAACGCAACACAAGCATGTCCCTTAAAATAAATAAATAATCATAAACGTCACAGGAAAACTAATATCATCACATTATCTTAGTTTTTAGTAAACTGATAAATCAGACAAAATTACAAGAGCCACAAATTTCGCCATTTCTACAAAGACTTATTCGTTCCGAAATCGTCACGATTTCAAATCAAAATTAATGGACGTAATAAATAAAAATGTATTTTCTTTAATTCATGATCGTTTTAATTTTTTACAACTATGTAAAAATATTAATGACTTATTATTAAAACTATCAATACTTTTTACTTTACTAATGTATTGTATATTAGTTTTGGTTTCAAAACGTAGCAATACATTTGGTGACTTAAAAATTACGCATAATCTGGGGATCAAGTTGAAAAATGCTGTCAACCTATTAAATTTGACATCTGACATCGAATGTCATTTTCGAGTTAGCGTTTCGCCATTTAATAAGTTATAAGCCGGCAAGGTTTTGCTTTTTTAAATTTTCTAAATAAAGTGAATTTAACTCTCGTTCTCACTTACGTGGATGAATGTTGTTATAGTAAAGATTTTGTATATATATTCTCTAAAATGATGCTGGCCCATGATATTAGTAAAGGGCATAGAACGAAGGATGTAAAAATAACACAAAACATTACATTTGAAACAATGCTTCTCGCCCCCGATACTTTGAAAGGATTGAAGGAATCGGGATTTCATAAGCCCTCACCAATTCAATTATATGGGATTCCAATCGGAAAATGTGGATTCGGTAAGTTTCATAAAACCACTGGAAGTAATCACTTTGTCAGATCTTTATTTTTTCACTTTGACTTCTGTTACATTTGTGTCTTCCTTTATATTATTATATCGAAAATGTTGCAGATCTTCTATTAGAAGCGAAATCCGGCACAGGTAAAACAGCTGTTTTCAGCATAATAGCTCTTGAAAAATTAGATTTTTGCAAGGGTTTGCAAGTGGTCATTTTAACACCAACACGTGAAATTGCTGCACAAATATGTGATGTTTTGAAGCAAATAGGATGTATGTATAAAGGTTAGTTTTCATCATTAAATAACCATAACTGATTGGATAATACAAAAAAAAATCTTCTCTGGCCATGTCTCCTGGTCTGGTCTCTAATAGATATATGTAATATTGTTGTAATCTTGTAAAAGTTGTAATAGATGATGACAATTCATAATAGAATAGTTATTTGCCTCATATACAAAAAATAAATCAGTTTTTACAGAATTGTTTGATGTTGGCATAAAATTATACAATGTCATCTGTGATAGATAATTCTAATACCAAACTTTATTTATTATGTAACAAATTAAAATAGTGTATATAATGATTGAACTTAATTCCTAGTTGCATTCTCTACCACTACTATTCCCAAGTATGGAATGTAATAATTTATCTTTCATTTGTTAGTACTCAGTATGTATGTAGTAGTTTACTAAATAATATATAAAATAAAAATGTATGTTAAAGTTCCCTAAAAATACTTATGCAGACAATTAATTACATCCAATTTTCTCTAGATCTGAAGATTGAAGTTGTTATGGGAGGATTACCAATAGAAGATGATATTGCGAAATTTAAAAAGCCTGTACATATAGTGGTGGGTAGCCCTGGAAGATTGAAACATTTAATAAGAGACAAGTATATTGATGTCAAATCTGTGAGACTATTGGTTCTTGATGAAGCAGACAAATTAATGGAAAGTTCATTTCAGTCAGATATTAAATACATTCACACCTCCTTACCCAAACAAAAACAGGTCATTATGAGTAGTGCTACTTATCCTCGAAGTTCAAGAAATCTTATAAACAGTTATGTGCAAAATGCCAGCCATGTTTGTCCGGATACTGACTGTATACTACTAGGTATTGAACAGAAAGTAACACTTGTCAAATACAACAGCAACATTATTAAGTCCACACAAGATAAATTTAAAGAACTGAATAAAATACTTGGACGGCTGCAGTTTAAACAATGTTTAGTATTTTGTAACTATCAAGTTAGAGTAGCAGAAGTTCATGACATGTTGTGTAAAGCAGAATGGCCGTCAGAAAAATTGTACGGTCAACAAGAACAAATAGATCGTTTAGATGCTCTGAAAACATTGCAACAATATAAGTGCAGGATATTAGTGTCCACTGATTTGGCTGCTAGGGGCATAGATGCTTCTAATATAGACTTGGTTATAAACTTTGAACCACCCTATGATTGGCAAACATATTTACATAGAATAGGAAGAGCTGGCAGATTTGGATCTTATGGCTTAGCTATAACAATTCTTAGTGAAGGTAAAGAACAGCAAAAATTTAGAGAGATGTTCAAATCAACTCAACTTCCAATTAATTTGCGTCACTTGTGGAAAGATGAGGAATTTCATATGAGTAACTCAGTTGCACCTATACATACTTCAACTTCGGATCAATGTGACTTGCCATCAGACAGTAACCAAAGTGCAGATTCAACTGAAAAAGTATCTTGTAAAGAAATATGGGAATTGTTAAGTGGCAAAGATAAGTCAGAAAATTTTATTGAAACATTTGAGTCACTGTGTAAATTTGATGAAAGCCCTGACACATCCAAGATAGCAGACTTCTCAGAACTAATGCTTTCTTTAGAAGATAAGAATTGTCAAGAGTTAGAGGAACCAGTAGAGTTCAAACACATTGAAATGAGACAATCTAATAGATCAATGATTCCTCAAAATCTTGTAACAGAAAGAGAAATAAACATGAAGAACTCAAAAGAAATTAGCAATGAGAATATCATTAATGATAGTAACGAAAATGAAAACAAACTAAAAGCATCATGTGATGCGTTAAGTGTTAATGTTGATAATGCCACCATCACAAATAAAATTGATTCACAGAAAGATGGAAGTAAAGATATTAGGAATTCAAGCTTACCTACATCATTTTCTAGTTCAAAATATAAAAACAGGGACACAAAACGTAGAATTAAGAAAAAAATACCTCAAAATAAAACATTTAACAGTAATGTCAATAATAACATAGACTCGAGGATTCATTTTCTACCATTACAATCACATGCAGAAATACCAATGACAAACGGTGACACAAATTGTGGTGAAACTCATATTGAAAAAGAAAAACCACACAAGAATAGAACCATGCACTTCAACAACTATTATGAACGAAAATCTAGTTACTATGAAGAAGAATACAAATGTAACGATCTAAAAAGAGAAAACTATTCCAGGTCAAATAATAAAAAGATCACTTCACAATGCAATTTTGGAAAAAAGGAGAGTGATAGGTTGTATAATAATTGGTACAACCAGTTGAAAACGAAGGTGAGATATATTGAACAGATGATATACATAGAAGAAATGTCCAAGTTATGAAATTTTAAGCATCTGTGATATCATGAAGAAGCAAAGATGTTATAGATATTATTCCATTGTAACACTAAATGAGTTAAATCTTGTCAATATCATTGTTATATTTTAAACTGTATTTAAAGGAAGGATCTCCCATATAATGTGTACTGTACTGTTTTATCACATTATACCCTTGTCAATGTAAACCATACCCTACTTTTATTATACCCAGCTAAAAATTGCCATCCTTCTCGTCATATGAGCTACAAACACGTACAATTGCGTCTAAGGTAGTCCAATGGTTTCAGTTGCCATACTGTTTTTATCCTATTATCCCATGGGAACAAAGCAGTTTTCTGGGATAAAAAAAATCCGATATCCGTTGCCGTTACATAAGCTACAAATATCCATTGGTTTCGTAGTTGCCTTACTAATTTTAACCTGTTCTACTACAGGAATAAAGCCATTTCCTGCAATGAAACCTATAGTATAATCATTCTCGGGTGTTAAACTTTGATTATGCCAAGTTTCATCTAAATCTATCCAGTGGTTTTTGCGTGAAACTCCAAAAGAATAAAACCCAAAAAAAAAGTTTTGGTCTATTTATCGATAACGAGGCCTCCCTGCATAAAAATTTTCAAAAAATATTTAATGTACAGAATTGACCGTTACAATTTTATTACTAGTATAGATTTTATTGTGACGTTACTAAGTTATTCAGACTTGCATTGTAATTAATACTACTTATAGACGTACTTGTTGTCGATTTGGGCAGTTTTTATAAATCAACTGATTTGAATCCACTCACGGAAACCATTCTTCATAGATGTGTATCTGAACTTATACTGGAAAATATACAATACACAAATCCTCATTTCTTTCGAAATTTGTTTTATACAAAAGTACTGTATTTTTCAACAATATTATTGAATACAGCTATGAAAAGCAAACACAAAAAAAACACAGTTTAATAAGAATCATTTATTCTTAAATTAATAATACAGTAATTGGAACTATAAAGACTAGAATGGCTTTTAAAATTGGAACATTATGTACAAACTTTTAACAATTCCATAAAAACATTTTAAGTGGTTTGAGAGGTAACAATAACATTTAATTCATGGCAAAGACATTAATTACAGAGGTTCAAGGTTATTCATTATTCAAGTTCTAAAAATTGAATTGTACTATAAAATGAATATGTTGTGACTGAATATGTATTCAAATGGTAATCTGTGCTAGATTTTTTAAGTGCGCTAAATAAAAAAGTTTATTTTGTTTTGTAAACGTACAATGCATGCGAAACTTTTTCAGCTTATAGTTGTCTAAAAATATTCAGAAAGTTATTCGTTTAAGCTATTTAAATTAATAATGATGGGATTTTAACAACATAGTAAAACTAAAATATTTTAACAACATACTTAAATAGCTAAAGCTAAAAAAGTTGAGGTTTTACTACTGACATCTGTAGTAAAGTTGTCGAACCAATGTGCAACAAGTGTGCAACAATGGCCAAAAAAATTTAGTCATCAGAAAAAGTTTCAATTTAAGAGTATTGAATAAAATTGAAGTGAATATTCAGCCAAAGAATATAAGTCTATAAAATAATCACAAAAAATACAATATTTTATAAACATAAGCAATTGAAAATAAAACATTCAAGAAAGGTATTAAACACGTATTTTTATTTCTAACCTGAAATAATTTGAAATTGCAAAGGCACCATATTATATTTATACTGATTTTGAAGATTACAATTAGTACAGATGATATATTACAATTATTATTTAGAATACTTTTATATTGTTCAGTTGTAAAAAAAGCATTTATAAAGAGATGAAATTTCATAAGGATGTCGCGTTTTGAAATTTTTAATTGATGTTCTATACTCCTCCCATATTAAACCTTCACCACTGGCTCATACTAAGAAGGTCTAGAGCATACTCCACCACGCTGCTCCAACGATGAAGAAGGTAGTTGCCTACCCAATAGTCGAAGTTTTTATGCCACCCGAAAGCCTTCGACGTAGCTTAACAATAAAAAACGAGACCGACAATTTTAAGTTCCCTCCGAAACACGGAAGCGTTCATAATTTTTTTTTCACTGTCAAACAAAAAGATGAATTGAATATTAGCAAAAAGGCACGGCTATAACTGTTACTTTGTTTTGGAATAAACTAGAAACGCAAATCAGTAACCAACACATGTATTAACATAACTAGTTTATATTTCCAAGTTGTATTAAATTTATATTAATTTTTAAGTAGTTTCAAAAATATTGCATGTTTCTTAATCCGCTGCCCACTCACCATCATCAATATTCTGTGGTCCAAATTTTGAACACAGTTGTTATTTAACCTTAATTGCTCCAAGGATCTCTGACCTTCTGAATTTATAGTCACATATTGCTATAAATAATATTATATAATTTTGACATATTTTAATCATGATTAACCCAGTATAAATACCATCTCTTCAAAAACCATATTCTATTACATTAGGCTCAGGGGTTGAAATCGTACATAACCCATAATATCTTGGTATGTTATCTTAGAAAATGTCACCCTCAATGAAAAAAAAGACCCATCGATTTGGTCGTAAAATAATACCAAACAGAACAAGGCGAAAAAAAAAACACTTTGGCATTATTTATAACTACCGAATGTTATCACACCCTTGTGATTTTTTAAATTTAATCTGTATTTCACAGGATTAAAAAACGTACTCCGTTATTTTACGTTTTGACTAAACTTGCAAACAAATGACGCGTCAAAATAGTACTATAAAGTCTAAACGTTAACTGATTATGTTTTTATCACTTATTTTTTAAAACTACGGCACTGTAATAATGAAAACTTATTACAACCACCACATTAGCTAAAATTTGCAAACAGCGAGCAGGCAGCAAACGATCAGCAATAATAGAACTGACTATTATGTCAAAAACATCTTATTACATACGTGATAGCTTGCTTAGCGCTCGCTAATTAATACCTTGCAGTTTTTCCCATGAAACTAACGTCAATACCCAATAAGAATTGTCAATCTACCAGCAATTATCGCCAAATTTTCGTAATCGCTTTCTCAAACACTTCGTTATTTACATATAACTTGGTGGCATATAAAAAAATTGTCATTCAGTGCTTATTTACAAGTTTAGTTAACATGACAAAAGCATTTATTCTGAATTTATTTTGAATAGAATAATACTCATTAACACACAAAAATGCTATATAAATAAACCCGAACAGACTGCTGAGGTTTTCAGTAATTATAATAAATTCAACATAGAATTCTAATAAAGGCAACAAATAAATAAATCATGACATTGAAGTAACAAACAACCTTAAGTGCTAATAATAATAATTTAATTATTAAATTATTTCCTCCGTCGACCATAAATACTGTGAATCTTTTCACCATTATGACTTAGTTTATGTGGTACATGAAGATATTACCTCTAGAAACCACTTCCTATGTTAATCCTTTTTCTCATGTGTTTCTGTAAAAAATAAATATTTTGTAATTTAGAAGCGAGAAGTTTTATTTTTTTTATGTTATAAGCCAGCTAACAAGCAGTGCGTCACCTGATGATACGTGATCACCAGGCTGGAGTTCCACTATGGTGTTGCCTGCCAGGAAATAAGTTATAGACACATGTGCAGGGTAGACAAAGAAAAAAAGCAGTACATTGTTGAAACAATCGGAGCTTACAATGACATCAACATTGTCTGTACAGTTGACAAATTTGTGAAGAAGGATGACTAAAGAACGGAGAGAAAGAAGAGAACTGGCTCTCGAAACCCTGAAGGTGAAAGCTTCAAGCTAGATGGGCTTCATAAAAAAATAAAGACACCAGTAATAATATGAATATCTAAATAAAGATTTTGCTAATAATCCTTTTATGACACCCTATTGCCAGCTGGCTTCTAACACCTTGGACATTTGGATCTTTCAGGATTGGACTGAGGCTAGTATTCTGGGCTGCCTCAATATTGCACACAGTTCACCAGAATTATTAATTGGATTTATGAACAAAAATACATACCTGGAACTTCTTCTTCATCAGCATCCAATATATCAGCACAACATATAGAATAAAAAATAAGGGACAAAAAGCCCAGAGGCAGTCCGAAAACTAGTGTTGTCAATATCGGATTACCACGCCACATATTAATTAGCGTCGTGCGGGCTTCAAAAAATGCTCTGTTGAACCGAATTAACCAATTGTTGCCTCCATATGTCTGCAAGTAGACAAACACATTTTTTAAATGATCAGCTAGGATATAAAAAAATGTATTTTATAAAAAAAATGCACTTAAAATTGTAGAGACATGTTCCACATAAATTATCAATATATATTCGTAGAAATAATAACAAATAAACATTGAATTATAAAAACCAGAATATTATTAAACAAGTACTTACAGGAGCCATTTGCCCATGTACTTGGTCGAGAAATATTGAGACCGCTTCCGGTGTCATTAGTACAGGGTCATCATCGGGAATGTGGTAGTGATTTGTAGTTGAATTCAGTACCAATAAGTGTGGCACTGTTAACTCTGACATGGCTATGGAATTTGCTATATCAGGTGATCCCATCCATCCAAACTGGAAATGATTGCGGAGCTCGTTCTTTCTCTTCCTAAATAAATAGGGAATACTTTATTATTGAATGCTAATGAAACTTCAAGATACAAAATACCAATGTGGCTTCAACCCATTGATGGCCTACTACTGAGCACGGGTCTCTCCTCATACTCAGGAGGCCTAGAGCATACTCCACCACGCTGTTCCAATGCGGATTAATGGAGGGGTTAGTGGCTAACCCAAACGTCGAAAGTTTCTATGCCACTCGAAGGACTCCGACATTGTTTAATGATTGACATTTAACAATAACCACCGGGTCCGAAGCACGGAAATGTTCATAAAAAATATTTCCACTAGCAATCACCCATCCTCCTACCGACCGCGCCCGCTGGTGCTTAACTTTTATTCAAAAAAACAAAATATCAATAAAGCTTGCAAATACTCTTCTCCTTTCGCCCCATCATCTTTAGTATGTATGTACTATATCCCATTCTTCTGTCATCTATTCAGAAGCATTATGTTGCTGTTGTCTGGGTTCTATTGGTGTATTTACCCAGTTGCTTGACAAATGTATTGCTTCCCTACTTTCTTTGTCTTCCTTCCGTGGCCAAATCTATCACTTGCATCTTGACTGTGAATCCATTGAGGACTTCCGAGCCAAGTGTTATAAATATCAATGGAATACAGTGTTTACTAAATTAAGGCTAAGTTAGCTAATAGAATAAAAAAGTTAAACAGAAATTACCAAAATACTCCTTGAACCATATCTTTAAAATCCCTCTCTGTCTGAGTAATTTCACTAAGCTTATTTTCAGCAACAACTACAATAACAATATATTTTCCTGTGTCCATTAAATGTCTAATATTTGAACTTGTAATTTTAGGAAAATGACCAAATCTCTCAGCATTTATCCATCTATCCAAGGATGTGTTTAAAGCTTCTTTGTCAGCAAGGACCACAGGAGAAACTGGAAGACATTCATAGTAAATGAATAAATGCTAGTGTTGAAAATCCGAATTTTCTCTGTAGTCACTAAGTATACCTTCAAAGTAGTAGACATCCTCGCCATTACAAACAAAAATGTTGGTTTCATTAAGTGGATTTAGATCATTCTGGATCATTTCATGTGACATAGAATAAAACCAGGCATGAGGTTGGTACTTTGCAGCTTGTATTGCATATGCATCCTGTAAATAAAAACATTTTATTACACCATACAACTTAACAACACTCTTCCATAATTTTTATTTGTCTGTTTGTCATCTTAACAAAGGTCATCTCGAAGAAATTGCTATTCAGCGATAAAATCGCCTTTAAAACTATTGTCTAAATATTATATGTGTACTAGTATGTAATCACTCTTTATGGTATACAAAAAGTGCAATAAATAAATAAGATTCACTTGATCTTGTACATCACGGATCCGAAACACTCTCAACATCCATTAAACCTTCTATTTACCCATAGTGGTCCTTGAGGTTTCCCAATATATCCAAAGAACAAATCATGTGTTTCTTTAAGTAATCCAAGACTATCTGTCTCAGAAAGGTTTTGAACGCTGGGTTGTACCATTCTCATGGCAAATTTTACCATTGCATCCTTTGTTCTTTCTCCGTTAAATATGTGTCTTGTTTTACCATTAATACTGCAAAATAAAATGATAGGTTAAGGTTTCTAGCTGTAACAGTGATTCTTTGCTACAGGTCATTGCCTGTCCTAGCTTCCTTATAGCAAGAGTCCAAGACAGAAATTCATAAATGGATATATCTGCTTATTTGTCCACTGATTAAGAAAACACTAAATGGCTCAAGCTTAACAGAATACATGAGTCCAAATCACATTTACTCTGTACCAGCCAGTGCCAATATTAGTGTACACAGGCACAGAAAAACAGGCAAAAAATCTAAATATCAAATGTTTTGGGGATCTCTGTTCTTTACTAAAAACCTCCAACAATGTGTTCTTCCAAATATCTTGCTGTAGAGACAGAAATCAGATAGAGATACATTCCATGTATGAATGTGACTCCTAGATGCCCAGATGTCTTATCATTGTCTCATATATTAACTACTAGAATTGCCCTCACTTCGCTTTGAAAAAAGAGTTGACTAGTGGTTCCAGAGTTGCCATACTAATTTTAACCTCTATCCGAATTACAATTAAATTAAATTAATAACAATTAACTTTTTGAATTGATTTGATAGATATGAGATTGAGAATATGATTTTGTTATAATTTATTTTGAATTTACAATTACATCTATAGATGACACTGTTCTTTTGTATTATAAATATTATTTTGTCAGTAAAGTTACATTTATTCAACATTGTATGAAGTTAAGGTCCAGGTTAAAGGAATATCAGAAAAAAAATATTATTATCATATCATGTTATATAAATTAATGCGATATTGGACAAAGACAATATTGGATAATATTACAAAAACATTTTGAAAAGTACTGTTTGTTTAAAAATGTTTTATAATTAATTTTATTATAATTACAAATATAATTTTACTACTCACAACATAATTGTAGGAAAGGCATGTATTCCAAAATGTGTAGCAATACTTGTGAAGCGAGTGCAGTCAGCTTTGGCCACTCTTACTGGGGTGTTGTATAAAGCCTGTGCTACATGGGCCCATATTGGTTCCATTCTTCGACAATAGGCACACCATGGTGCATAGAACTTAACAAACCACACACCATCTTCATGGATATCAACAAATTTGTCACTTAGTTCCAGTACTCTTGATGAAGAAGCTCCATACAAACCTGAATAAAATTTGTGATATTGTATATGAAATTAATGTCAATAATCCAGATGACACTAAATAGCTTTATTTCTCTGTGTAGTATGGAACAAAAAGGTTTAAAGAACCAACAAAATTTGAGTAAATCACAAATATTTTTTTTAGGTCTTCACCCATTTTACAGTACTCAAATCAAACAGGGGTATCCGAAATCCACATATATGTATAATTTTAAATAAAAATCTTGCACATTACGTTGATAGCGGCTTCCTTGTTTAATTATTCCGGTGCACTTTTCCCTATTGCGATTAGTTTACTTGGTACTTGAAGTTTCAGTTACAATCAGCATTGCGGATTTTATGATTTAAATATGAGATAAAAATGACAATAATTTTTCTTTTCTTATACTTACTAAAGGCAAATAACAGCAGAAAGTGACCCGCAAGTATTTTCATCCTTCCTACCCGAATAAGTTTGCTGTATAATATCACTATTTAATGTAAAGATACACCATTAGTTGGATCACAATCTCACTGTAACTGTGTATAAACTGAATAATATATTGTAATTCATTATAAAACGGATTGTAATGTAATATTACGAGTGTGTGGACTGATTATTACTTAGATTTATTATTATCAGTTTCAAAGTCTATAGAAAAAAAACATAGTCTAATAAAATTATACAAAATCATCAATAAATACACCGCACCGTAACCAAGATTCCATAGAATATAGAACACAACACATAGAATAAGAGAATAACATTCAGTATATAACAAACTACTCTGTGGAATAAAACAAGTCCCAGATAATGTTGCCATGTCCGATTTTCAAAGAACAGGAGATGTTGTGGATAAAAAACAGATGTAATAAAGTGAATATGAAAAAACAAAAGTTAAATTAATATATTTATCAGTTTCAATGACTCAGCTTTTTTAATAATCACTGACGCCGAAAAACGGTGAAACTCAATTTGAGATTAAACTATTTAAAAATAGAATTATTATTAGAACAATAATTATTATACATAAATTGTAATAATCGTTAGTATAAAATATATGTTTGCTTTATTCCTCATATTATCATTCTTTCATGTCAACTACATCACAGAATTCAAAAGTATTCTGAGTATAAAATATATGATTATAGAAATATTATTATTGTGTAAGGGAATATAACATATATATGTACGAAAAAGAATGTGTTTGCGTGTAATTCACACACGGCAAAAGTATACATCAGAAAAGCAACCACAGGAAAAGGATAAGAATGTGGGTATACCTATTTACGGTTACAGAAGTAAGGGTTCATAGGCATCATCGCCTACAAAAGAATAACATCCCTCCTACCGGAGTCTCCTTCTGCCAGGGATGTGTGTCAAAACTATACATTCTTTTAATTACATATACTTTTTTAAACTAGAGCAATCCTTTACAAATCACACAGGCGTCGCGTCAAGGTCACTAAGATTCGATAAAGGATATAAGTTATAGATACAACGTGTATTTTATAGTGGAGTCAGATTTCGCCACTATAAATTTCCAATCTTCACGTTTTCAATGACCTTAAAATGTGATATCGCTACAATGGAGCTATAGCATCATAAGCCTTAGTTACTACGTCTCTGTATAGCATAAAGATCTTTAGTTCCATGCATCTATGGTATATAGATAAGATAACATAAATAAACCGTACAAAGATAATAGAATATAAAAAGTCTACGAAACACGTATTGTCACGTATGAGTATGACACTAATTGTAAATTATTGAGTTATTTGAATACATTCATTTACGAATTTCGATTCTCATTCCATGACGCTACCGCTTTTACGTTGTGTACGGTACTCTGCTTTTTTAAATTTTCAAAACAATCGTTACATCGTAAGTCGCCATTACGAGTCTTTACGATTACGTAGTAAGTACCGTTATTCAGAGTGGGGGCCACTGCGACGCACGAGGGGAGCTCCTATCAGCAGCGCGGGTGCGGTTGTTGCGCGAGTTCACTCTGTCACTCGGTCATTACGGTATTTCTCTGTTGTGCGTCCTACATATACGATCGTGAAAGAAAAAGTGACAATGCCAGAAAGCAAACAGTTTCAACGACTTCCAAAAAATGTTGTGCCTGAACATTACGAGCTACATTTAGTTCCTAATTTGGAAAAATTCACTTTTACTGGAAAAACAAGGGTGAAAGTATCGGTAAGAGAAGATTTCATCACCGCCGTTGCAAATATCTCGTTTTCATGTGACGCTTAGATATCGCATTCACTTTCAGATTGTCAATTCTACCAAAGAGATAGTGCTGAACTGCTTAGATTTGGACTTGTCGTGTGTAAAACTCGAATACGATGAAGGTGGATCGATTCAGACCATCAACCCGGTCGATGTGCGCCTGGTGGCCTCCGACGAGACGGCAATTATCAGCTTCGAGCGGCCGCTGCCGGAGGGATGTGCGACGCTGTACTGCGAATTCACTGGCGAGATCAACGATAAGATGAAGGGTCTCTATCGGAGCAAGTACTTGACTCCGGCCGGTGATGAGCGCTACGCCGCCGTCACGCAATTCGAGGCCACGGATGCTCGACGATGCTTCCCTTGCTGGGACGAACCAGCTATTAAAGCCACCTTCGACATCACCTTAGAGGTTCCTGCTGATAGAGTTGCTCTTTCCAACATGCCTGTCAAAGAAGAGAAGGTGACAGACAACTTGAAAGTCATTCAGTTTGATACAACTCCTATCATGTCTACCTATCTGGTGGCAGTTGTGGTTGGAGAATATGATTTTGTGGAGAAGAAGTCGAGAGATGGAGTTTTAGTAAGAGTATATACTCCTGTTGGGAAGAGTAAACAGGGCTTGTTTGCTTTGGAAGTTGCTGCAAAAGTCCTGCCTTATTATAAAGAGTATTTTGATATAGCATATCCATTGCCTAAGATAGACTTAATAGCAATAGCAGACTTTTCCGCTGGAGCTATGGAGAATTGGGGTCTCGTGACATATCGGGAGACATGTTTGTTGGTTGACGAGGAGCACACATCAGCAGTGAGACGACAATGGATAGCACTAGTAGTGGGTCATGAGCTTGCCCATCAGTGGTTTGGGAACCTGGTTACAATGGAGTGGTGGACCCATCTATGGTTGAACGAAGGATACGCATCCTTTGTTGAATTCCTCTGTGTTAATCACCTATTCCCGGAATATGATATATGGACACAATTTGTTACTGAAACCTATATTAGGTAAGTATATGACTTGCTTCCATATTCATTACTCCATTGTTTATTTAACAGCATACAATATGCTCAGGCCGAAATGAAATTTAATTATTCATTGTACATTTATTAGCATGTTTGATATGAATATCACATTACATATGCATTGTTCTTATCTTTTGCTCTGTTTTTATATGCATATCAAAAGTTGGGGTAATAAAGTGTTATTACAGTTGTTTCACATATAGACAAGCCATAAAACTGAAACTTTATTGAGAAAAGTATTACTGAATTAAATTTCTTGTTTGTATAATAATGAATAGTTTAATAAGATAGGTATGTAATATGCAAAATTTTGCTTTAGAACATATATCAGAAAATATCCATATATTTTCAAATTGTGGATTTAAATTAAGACCAAATTAAAGTTTCACTTGCTAAATGTATATGGGCACATATAATATATATATATATATTTTGAAACTGTTGTCTGTATTGAGATCAAAAAACAATCAAAAAAGCCTTCACATGATGTGTACCATTCAAGACAAGTTCAAAATCATACACTTCCATGTGTTGTACGTATAACATGGAAATAGCTGCTTAAGTTTTTTATTAATGTTGGTTTTATATATACTCTTCATTATAATTTGCTGACTGTAAATTATAATTAATTACATTTATACATTAGGAAATTACATTAAAGAAAATAGTGTTATTTATGTGGGTGATAAATCATTTGCACATTGCAATATTTTTGTGTAATTCAAATTCAAATTCTTTATCACAGACAACAAGATCGACGTGTTAGTAATAACTTAGAAACAATATTAGTAAAGAATAAAATAAAATCAATAAATTAATATAACATTACAGTGATTAAAATGAAATACAATAAAAAATAAATTAATATACGATAAAAATATTCATTGTAATATATTAAAATATATAATTAATATAATAAATTAATATGATAAAATATATAATTAAAATATTATAATTGAATTCCCAGTCACTACATAAATGTGATCAAGAATTACAATTGCATACACTCTAATATATTTGCACAGGAATTTTCAGTGTGCCTAGTGGCATAGACATCACTAAAACACTTCACAAAAAGACCCATAACCTGAAACAAGTATATCTGCACCTCATAGTAATTAAACCTATTAACCATTTTCCTAGTGAAATGAAATTTGTTTATTTCATCGTAGGAACAAAACTCAAAATGCAATATGTTTTTGTGTATTGTTTTTAAGTTGAAGTAGAATGAATTGTGTTTATTTAAAACACAAGAAAAACTAATATATATTTTGAATATATTATTTTTGTAACTGCAACATCATTGCACGCATCAATTGGAGTACAGCCAATTCTAATATGTAAACATGTGAGGTCGTTCACTCCTTCGTTTGGTGGTTTTCATTATTTTAATGAAAATGATTACACTTTACAATCACTGCATGCCCTGTATTTTTTTTCAATATATGTATTGTTATTATTTTTAACTATAATGGCGACTTACAATTAATATAATTTATATTGGTATATTGTCCAAATTACGTGAATCATAGCAAGACATGATTGCCATGTAAATTGCATCGTGAGTTCACAGCTCTAAATTTTCATGTTCTCTATTGTACATTGTTTTATCATGAAAATCTTAAAATTTTCTTTATTATTTCTATTTACAGGGCATTAGAATTAGATTGTTTAAAAAATTCCCATCCCATAGAAGTGCCTGTCGGTCATCCGTCAGAAATTGATGAAATATTTGATGATATATCGTATAACAAGGGTGCCTCTGTGATTCGCATGTTGCATAGATATATTGGTGATGATGATTTCCGGAAAGGCATGAACCTGTATTTAACAAGACATCAGGTATGGAACCTTTCTGTATGCTGTCTAATAAGTTTAGTAATATATTTTATCAAAATATTATTGAAATATATTTCATCAAGATATTATAGAAATATATTTTATCAAAATATTATAGAAATATATTTCATCAAAATAATATAGAAATATATTTGATCAAAATATTATAGAAATATATTTCATCGAAATATTATTTTGTTAATAAGCTGTGGCCTGATTGTAGCAACAATTGGATACTATAAAGTACCCGTTTTTTATTATTTGTTATTTACAGTATAAAAACACATTTACTGAAGACTTGTGGGCTGCTCTAGAAGAGGCATCTAATAAGCCAGTTGGAGCGGTTATGTCCACATGGACTAAGCAGATGGGATTCCCGATGGTGCAGGTTAGTTTTGTAATTTTAACATACTGCAATACCAGATCTAAATCACCTTGTCCATGTCTCATAGTGCAGCTAAGGAATTAATAGATTTTTCTATTATGCAAAGAGTGTAGCTTTTCTTTCGTCGAAGGACTTAAATTATATTCACGGGTTAGATTTGCCATGTAACCCTACAGTAATTAATCAAGAAAGGATTGATCAGTGCAGCATCAAATCTGTTATTTATTATTAATATCAGATAAATTATTATGCAACTAAGTAGATAGTATTGAGTAGTGAAATAATGTATTGTTTTACTTGGTAACAGATAATGGCTTTGTTCTTATCTGTATATTATTATGAAATAACTGTACAACTATGTTTAATCAATTTATTTTATATGGATTGGTTCATTTCTTATCATATCAAACGTACTTTACCAATATGCATATGGGTATGAGGAAATTACCTGCTTTATAGTATTGCATGAGTATTATTTTAGTATTAATATTTTTGTACATTACTGTTATTTTAAGGTTTTTATTAATCTACTAAGATCGCTTTTATGTTTGCGATATGTTATAAATACGAATACGTAAATATGTTGCAGCCATATATATTGAATAAATATAATAAAGTGGACTCATGATAATCCAGGCCTTACCTGATTTAGAGGCGCTTGTAATCCGACAGGCCCGCCTATTAATCACATCAAATAATATATATAAAATGTGGCAAAATTTTATTAATAGAAATGTTATACCTTGTACCGACCCGCTTCTACTATTATGCCCGATGCGTATTTTATTCGTAATTTAGTGGATTACAATGTACTTTATAATCCGACAAAATCGATAATACGACATCACCCTGCAAAAGTTTGTCCAATTACCGCGGGTATTATTTATTTTTTTGTACTAAAATGTTTAGGTGACGTCTGAAATTCGAGGACGAGACAGAGTACTGACACTGACGCAGCAAAAATTCTGCGCTGATGGTAGTCAAGGAGACGATACACTGTGGATGGTGCCCATTACAATCTCAACACAGGAAAATCCTTCTAAGGTAAAAAAAACAGTTATCTTAAACTGAGTTACTTGATGATAGTCAAATTTAGAGCACAAAATCGACCTATCCCCCCCGCACCCCTCCTTCATAAGTTTTCATATCCTGACGAATTTATTTAACAAACTTACTTCCTACAAATTATTTAAATTTAAATATATTTCAATTTAAAGCAAAACTGGCTTAACACGTTTCACAAAAGTGTTACCAGCTAAGTGATAGTGTTGCCAAACATCTTTTTGCATTATTGTTCCTATATAATATCTATTTTTCATTATGTTATCTAACTTAGGACAACGTATACACGATTCTCTGCAGTGGCGGATTTACACAGGCTGAGTGGGCTTTAGCTTAGGGTGGCAGAATTAGGGGCGGCCAATTTGCGGCCTTTTTTTTACCCTTCCTTATTAACGGTACGTTATCGAGCTTTGATGAGCTTAGGAATATACCCGAAAACGACTTTCCGTACAATTTCAACGAAATTTTTGGATTATTACTTTATTCTAGGAACTAACAACTATAGAGGTAAGGATAGCAAAAACCTAACAGCCTGTCACTTGAACTAACACTTCAGAGGTTAGGGCTGCAAAAACCTAACAGCCATAATTGGAACTAACAATTGTAAAGGTAACAACGGCAAAATCATAACAGTCTGCCACTTGAACTGACACCTTCAGAGGTAAGGGCTGCAAAAACCTAATAGCCATAATTGGAACTAACAATTGTAAAGGTAAGAACAGCAAATAGCTAACAGCTTGTCACTGGAACTAACAACTGAAGATGTAAGGGCGACAAAAACCTTACAGCCAGTCACTGCAACTAACAACTGAAGAGGTAAGGCCTGCAAAAACCTAACAGCCATCATTGGAACTAATAACTGTAAAGGTAAGAACAGCAAAAACCTAACAGCCTGTCACTTCAACTCACAACTGTACGAGTAAAGATGGCAAAACCTAACAGCCATACACGGGAACTAACAACTGTAAGGTAAGAGCTGCAAAAACCTAACAGCCTATCACTGGAACTAACAACTGTAGAATTAAGCGCGACAAAAACCTATCAGCCTGTCACTGGAACAAACAACCAATTGAGGTAAGGGCAACAAAAACCTGTTAGCCTGTCACTGGAACTAACAACTGAAGAGGTAAAGGCGACAAAAACTTATCAGCTTGTCACTGGAAGTAACAACTGTAGAAGTAAGCGTGACAAAAACCTATCAGCCTGTAACTGGAACTAACAACTGAAGAAAACAGCCTATCACTTAAGCATCTGTAAATCCGCCACTGGTCATCTGAGACTAAACTAAGCGTCTATGGTGATTAGACAAATATACAACATGATGTATACGGTTACATACAAATTTTTACATTCAGACACACAGAATAAACATTCCTGTTCCAAAAAATATCTTAGGAGTTAATCATACATTAACGTACCTTATTATTCATTTTATTAAAATGAATAGTAAAACTTTTATTTTCATATGACTATCTCAATTAAAGTAATCTTCTGATGGCCTAATGTAATCTGTATGTTAATTCGCTGATAAGATTGACCTCAAAATCAATATCTCCCACTCATTCTTATCAATGATTCCCACTTCAAGGATAACTATTGATAACTGGTAACATTGGCCTAATTTACACATGTTTTAAAAATATATAGTTTTATGATTAATAGACATCTTGTCTGTGGTTGAAATTCAACCATAACTCTATTTAAAAATGTATTTTCATTCACAGTACGGAAATTGCCAAACATCAGTCAGTATCAAATGCATGGTAGGGTGTGTAAAAAAAAGTAATTTAATGTATTTCCAATGCATTTTTATATAAAATAGTAGTTTTCTGCACACCATCTCCGTTGAAACTTAGGCTTCATATCCTCCGTCTGCGTTATTTTCGTAGTAAGGAGAACAAAGTTTTTGCATCAAGTATTAATATTTGTCTTTATAGGTTGTCATGAATATAATACATGTATACAGATTAAAAAAATCTTAATAAATTTCCAGGTTGCCCTGTCTACTGTACTTGAAACCAGAACACAAGAGGTGGTGCTGGATTCTGTCGCCGAGAATTCGTGGGTGAAGCTTAATCCTGGCACGGTAAGAATAAAATAGTAATGACATGATGTGCTTTCTCCCCGTTGAATCATCTTCCTTCTCGTGTTGTTCCCGTCTCCACGTGGTAAGA
>DWJZ01001261.1:0-24424 GCA_018249125.1 Asbolis capucinus
TACATTATTACCTTTTACCTGTGATCCCGCTGGAATAAAACCACTTTACGGAATAGAAAGTATTTCTAGATTAACCCCGTTGTAAAATCTACAATTCTGTCAAATTTCAACTAAATTAACCCATTGATTTAGGAGCTTTCATAATAATTTTAACGCGCATTCGGCCCTTGGGTAATAAAGCCTCTTATATATTACTCCTCCTATTTATTATTTATACTCTTCCTATAGTTACAAACTAATTAACCCTAGAAATGATAAAATCACAAAAAAACTTTTTTTAATGGTATGACAAATTTGAAGAATTTTCCACCTTCATGTCTTTGAAAACTGATTTTAGCAAAAGTAGGCCCTTAAGTACTACTTTTCTTAATTGTTCATGAAAGATGAAAGCTTGGAGAATTCTTTAAACCTACTTAGGAGCCATGGAGTCACCTGCATAAATTTTTAACTTAAAGTTGAATTTTTAAATTACAGAACAAAGAACGTAAATTTTTCACTTTCCACCTAATTTTCATTGTTTTCATCAAAAGTCAAGAAGTAGATTCTTTTAAGCATAAAAGTACAACTCATGGCGATGCAGTTACAAAAAAATGAAAAAGATCTCTCCTTAGTTTGTTAAATTTTTTTTTATTGTTTAGAAAAAAAATCAGAACTTGAAATCTAGGCAAAATCGCAGAACATACATGATTCGGACACCACAAAGGGTGATCTTATGTAGAGCCGTGCTTCCGACTTTAGAA
The DNA here is from genome assembly GCA_018249125.1 of Asbolis capucinus. Lineage (NCBI taxonomy): Eukaryota > Metazoa > Arthropoda > Insecta > Lepidoptera > Hesperiidae > Asbolis > Asbolis capucinus. The sequence continues at coordinate 741 of DWJZ01001261.1, forward strand.
GTCCTAATTCTACAAAGTCTTCACAAAATGTACATCTTAAGCAAACTGTGTCTAGGCCGTTTTATTACTAAAAGAACTTACAAAAAATTCATGAATAGTTAATAAATTGTTCAGCTTTAAACCTTAGTGACTAGGAAATCTTTTCGCTTTATTATTTGTATGGATTATCACACAATTGTTCCTCATACAACATAAATTATTCTTTGACTTTAGAGTTTATATTTTTTTTCGTGCACTCAGTTTACGGTTCTTTGTCAAGTTGGGATTTGTTTGAAATGTTATTAGTAGGAAAATGAGTAGACGGGTAAACTGATGGTAATGTATCACCACCAGCCATCAGCAATACTCTATACCATCACTGATGCATTGCCATCAAAGAAAATGGGAAAGAAAATATCGAGTACCTCGCTGAGGCAATCTGGTTTTGTAGTCAACAGGGTGTCAAAAGAATTGGGACACAGGAATACTAAAAAGACGGGAAAAAATTAAGACAACTAGTAGGTGATTTCTGATGCCTCCTACAACACCCTGGTCTACTAGCGGGATTGGGATTGGTATTCCGGATAACCCCCATATTTTAATGTTAATCATTAATTAATTAATGTAAATAAGCAAGTCCGGAAAGAGGTAAAAAAAATGTGTTTACCGTCTACTGTACTTATTTTGAATTTTTTATAGCAAAACCGATTCATCGCAAGCCCACTGTCACTAATAAATAATCGGGGAACTAGATAAAAATAACGTTCCAACTAAATCACCAATAGCGAATGTGCGTTGAATACAAATTTGTATCGTGTGATAAAAGTTAAAAATCACATGGCTGTAACATTTCTCTTCGTACAATATTTGTCGTATTTTAAATTCTGAATTCGTTCCATTTTTCAAATTCTATATTCCCGTACAGCGCCCTCCTTTGGGAAATCTCGGCAGTCAGATTATGTTGGACAGGTCTGCACGGTAACTGTAGCAATAAAATTGTTAGGTCGATTGTAAATAACAATTATTATTTAATTTCAAAAATATAAATTTAAATTGCTTGTTCCGGATTTCTATTCCTAATGAGAGTATACCGTATGTTGAGGTGACAGGGTCCTTATTTGCTTGAGATTTTTCATGTTATTTTGAATGTACATATGTAGTAGCTGTTTGATGGTTTAATAACGATCGACTTTCTTTGTGCGCCTGTAATTGATGTCTAATGTTAACAGTACATGCAAAGCGAAACTATAGAGTAAGAAAGAAAGAAAAACTTTTATTCCAGGGAAATTAATTCATAAACAAATTCAAAGGTGACTGACTGACTGACATAGTGATCTATCAACGCACAGCCCAAACCAGTGGAGGGATCGGGCTGAAATTTGGCATACAGGTAGATGTTATGACGAAATCCGTAATATGAAGAAACGAAAAGTATCCGTTAAAAAATAATTTTGATAAACTCTAACCCCAAGGGAATAAAATAGGGGATGAAAGTTTGTATGAAACTTTGTCAATCTTAAACCGATCGGGCTGAGACTTTGGATGCATATAGTTACTATAACGTAGGGATTCCTTAAGAAAGGATTTTGATAAATTCCACCCTATAATTAATAATAATAACGCGATAACTCTTAACGCGAGCGAAGCCGCGGGCAAAAGCTAGTTATACTATATTTGTGTCTAACCTACAAACAAAGTTATAGGTTATAATAATAATAGGGTCCTTCGAAAACGTCCAGCACTCGGATATATCGATTTTCAGTGTTGGCCTATAATAGTGGTAGCTGGGTCGACTGTCGGCGGCAACAAAACAGAATGAGATGTTTGGATCAACAGAAGAAGTACACATTATATGTATTTTGAGGTTATGAACCATGTCTGCGTTCAGTTTATATCAGATATATGTATGAAATTACCTTCAAAAGATGGCGTTAGATGTTTTAAATTGAGTTTGGTATATCTATTTATAATAATTAACGTGTGAGTGTTTGATTATTTTATTGTCGTGGGTGGGTAGTAGCGGGTGGGTTGGGTAGTTTACTATTTGCACTTTGTCCCATCAAATAAAAAAGAAAATAAAATGTAGCTGATGTACACATTTTCTCCACTTTAGGCACCAAGACATGGAAGAGTGTTGAGTTATGGATTTAACACCGTATATTATGAGACTGCACAACAAACCCATAATAACGCTCAATACAATTATGTAAGTAGTGACAGCCCAACAGTTGGATAGTTGGTCCCCCAAATGACTTTGACCCGAAGGACTTCGATTGGAAGTGTTAGATTCTTGCAATTTAATCTGTATTACAAACGAACACATCACTTGCTTCAATGACAGAAACATGAGATAGTAATGATCTCAACATGGGTGAAGTTAACCAATTCGCACTTGAGCTGTGTTATGGACTGTGACCTATACCTTCCACATTGAAGACCCGAGTCCAAGGTCCAACAGTTAAAGGTTGCAATGAATGTGATACCCATATCATCCAGCCTGGCGAGAAATATTTACTAAACCTATACTCCGGTATACAGCAAAGATGTGATCAGTAATCCGCCGCTACACCGCTTTTATTGGAGCAGTTATCTCGATATAAGGACGAGGAGCTCGTAAAACGTGCTTTCCACTTTATCAATGTGATTACACTGTAACATCCTGTACGGCATGTCCTTAGACGTTCGTTTTATTTGGTTGAAGAGTTTTTTTAGAACAGACTTCCATAAAAATAGGTTTGGCAAAACCCTATAAATATGTACATATGTATTCTTGGCTGTGACATATTTCCAGTTCCTGCTTTTATACAATGCTGATGGAAATTGTACTAAATGTCATTACTACTATACCTTACTCCTCAGTTTGACTCACTTAATTGTAAATCTATACTAATAATAAAGCTGTAACAGCGTTTTGTACATTAAACGTTTTCTGTCTATCTGTTCGAGCTTCAAGCAAAAGCCACTGGACAGATTTAGATGACATTAAGCATAGTTTAAAAGCCAAGAATGGTAATAAGATAGGATTTATCTTAGGAAATAGCTTTGTTCCCGCAAGATAACAGGACAAAATTAGTATAGCAACTTCGAAACAATTAGACCAATTAATTCTATTTACTGAGAAAACTTAATTCATGCAAGCGAAGCTACGGGTGTAACTAAATTATTTTAAAGACGTGTTAGGTAATTTATTACAGCACCTTTTCGAATTAGGTATACGCAAAGAATGAGGTTCATAAGTGTATTTCAATTACCTAAATAATATAATGAATTTTGAATTAAAATTTGTGATACCAAGCTTAACTATTAGAGATTTCTGTAAACATTTGCATTCTCCGAATAAAATAGTTAAACACTTTTATAATGAATTGTTCGATTCAAGTTCCACAATCATAGTTAAGGCAAGCTCTTCCAATTTAAATGAATCATTTGAGATCTAATATTTAACTTTAACTTTCAAATAGTCTAGTAATACACCTCAATATTTACGTACAAATAAATAAATATATCCAATTTTATTGAGACTTAGTAAACAAACTTGAAATCGGCAAATAAAACCATTAAACAATTTTCAACTCTGCCCTAATGAGCAATGAGAACGGTTTTTATAATAAAAATGCCACAATAATCAAGATCTTCAGTGCTGAATGTAACCGGAGTGTTTTGAACTTCAAAAACGTCAAATGAGCAATTTTCAGGCTATTTCAAATGCATTAAACTTTACGTTCTGCCGCATAGTCGTTAGCCAGTTTTATTTGAGCTATGAAGCTCCTTACAACTGCCGTTTCGGTTTGGTGAACTTTGCCATCGAGGGAGGTTAGGAGTGTCTCGAATGGTTGGTTTGTAGAAGCGTTATAACTGTTAATTTCAAAGAATAGCCAAAACCTCTCCTCCAAACGAGCGGTGGTTATTAAGCAGTGTTTAACAGTCTCCTAAGGAATTTTTAAGAGCTCTTCTGTTATCTGCAATTACGTAATGTATATTGTTATATGTATTTTATAAGTCGTCGTTTGTATGCCAACGTACTAATAGTCTCTCTGGCTAGCTTCAACTCATTAACTGCCCACTGAGCGGTCTTTCATCGTATAGACCGCGTTGCTGCTCCAGCTATCGGTGGAGTATTTATCTCCTAAAATTAATAGTAGTGTATCATCTATCCATAGCCTTTGAACGTCCACTGTTGGACATAGGCCTCCCCCAATTTACGCTGTGCTGTCTCGTCGTGAGTCTTCTTAATCCAGCGGTGACAAACGTGTGTGAAGTCTGCCAATCTGCCGTGGGCCTTAACATTCTCATTCAGAGAACAGACCCGTGCTCAATAGTGGGCTGTGGTGGGTTTAGATGAAGATATTGAACGTAATCTGACAGTAATATGTGTGTGCATGTATATGAGTAGTGTATGTGTTTGGATGTATGTGTAAGTATGTGTGTGTGAACATTTGGCTAAGTTAATCTTTTGCAATATCATTTCATAGTTTAAATTATTTAACCAATCAAACTATTCCTTTTTTATTTTAAAGTTTATATGTCGTTGAGATAATTTTGTTTTGGCTATTGATAAAAGGAAATTTTGTCTTCATTTGTTCATAGATATGGTTATTTTGGGCTCACGTTATTATGGTATCTTCTTACACATTGTTAGATGAACAGCAAACATAACCATTTACCATGAAGATGCTCATCTGTTTAAATGTCATCTATCGACTGTAAAACTTTAAAATAAAATGGAATATTTCTCCTAAAAATATTATAACACGCTGAACGCTACATGTAACAGCTTGAGCCAGGCTTTAATTTCACAAGCTCCCTTAATTACTTAAAACTTTGTAAGAAAAAATTAAGGTGTTCTTCGGACACAAAGTTTCGCCTCATTTCCTCACTTTGCCTCACTTCGCTAATCGTGCCGTTTAAGAAATGATTTAACTTCTGCATGAGATTTGCTTTCAAGCATTTACATCGTGTTTTTGGATATATTAAAATTCTTCGAGAACTTAAATTGTTTCACGTAACGACGACGTTTTTGATTCATTTTGTTTGTCTATATTGTTACTTCATACTTATTTATATTATAGTCTGTATTTTTAATTAATAATAATTTAAGGTCTTGTTTTTGTTGTTTCTTCTCCACATCATAGCACCTTTCCGTAACGGTGGTAGATTCTAAAAAATGACGTTGAGTGTTATACGTACCAACATGAAAAAAATGGTTTGATTTTGACTTTAATGCTCGTGACTAACTTATATCAAGCACAGATATAACTAAACTAAATAGGTGTTCGTATCAGAACATTGTAAGTAATTGCTGTAGCTATGATTATATGTTATATTATGTATAATTTAACTTTCATGTATATTTCTATATTGCTATAAAAATAAAAAAATCATGGACTTATAGCCACCTATTAAGCAAGGTCGGATGTTCTAATGGTTATTGAACCTGACTGCTATACCGAAGGTCTTGGGTTCGATTCCTACCCAGGTCAAACTTTTCTGTGATGAGCAGGAATGTTGTTCTGTGTGTCTGGGTGTAAATATCTATATAAGTATATATTTAAATGTGTGTATGTTTATCAGTTGCTTGATCGCCATAGTACAAGCTGACGCTCAGTTTGGGATCAGATGGCAGTGTGTGAATTGTCCAAAGTTATTTATTTATTTATATTGATTTATTTTTTTAGTAACGCCTGTATCACGTGCCTCTACTCTTCCTAACCTCAATATTTTAGTGTACACATAAAAATATTTATAACAACAATATGACTTAAGCAGAATAATACAATATGCCACCGTAACGAATAAGTGTGTATGTGTGGGTATGCGTGCGTGTGTGTGTGCCTGCTTGTTGTGTGTGAAAATAATAGTATGTTAGTATATTTGTTTGTTAAGGGTCAAATCTTGCAAGCTTAATTACACTCACTTCCTCTTACACTAAGGAGCTGAAATTTTGCATAAAGTTTTCATCCTGATGACAATGCATTTTTATGACAAGCGTGACCTGATACGTTTTGAAATGTCTCCAAACAAGGGAACGCCTCAACAGTTAACAATACAGTTAGTAACTCTGACAGTTTCTTTGTATATATAACTTCTTTGTATATATTCTTTCTCACATAATTTTTTTTAATTTAAATATATAATAATAGATAAATATTTTTAATAAACCTTGTTATTTTTATGGATATAATAAAAAATCTTAACTTATTTTTGTACTTACTTAAATTCTTTCTGTTTCAAAAATTAATTAATTATTATTGCTATAAAATAGTGTTCATACTTGAGTATTTTTGATACTGTATAAATTTATTAAATATTATATAACTGTTAAAATTTTAAAATTATTCTTGAAAAACTTTTTTAAGTAAATTCCAATCAAAATAAATTGTTTAATTACGGGATGAATAAGCCAACTCTCATATTAATTTAAGCATTATTATGAGTTGTATGGAGCAAATGATTTTAATTTTGGTAACTAAAGATTTTGGTGTGTTTAAAAAAAATTTATTGTATTTGTAATGTTAAAAAGATTGTATGTTACAGTCTATTGACCCGTGTACTGGGTAATGTAGTTACGGACAGTCGCGCAACAACTTCAAAGAAATTTCATTCAAAAAAAGCTTCACTCCACAGGCCTATTATGACCACAAAAAATAAATTAAAATGAAAGTTGTATCAAGTACGGAAGCAGAAAGGCTTGCGAGAGATGCGTTGGCATCACAAGCTCGTCCTCGATATAATTGGCCCCAGAACAGATCCCGGAGACATAATTGAATTACAAAACCATTATTATTGTTCAATTGATCAGTATTTTGGGACAAAGAACTTCCTTATTGTGAGAGAAATAACGCAAATTTTTTTGGTACCCATCCTTTTGTTTGCAGTTAATGCGGCCCTTCTTTTGTACCGATCGCAGTCTTTGTTGGGGGAAATTATTGTAAGAAATGTTTTTGTTTCTAGATCTTTATAATGACTGCGTCCTCCAGGATTTAGTGATACAGCCCGTGCAGGATTTCCTTATTTTGTGATCTAATAAATAATAAATAAATATATTTAGACAACTCAACACGGCCATCTGATCCCAAACTATGCGTTTGCATGTATGGTGATAAGACAACTGATAAACATACATATATATTTTTAAATACATCCTTATATAGATATTTACACCAGACACACAGGACAAACATTCCAGCTCACCACAGAGAAGTTTGACCTGGGTGGAAATCGAACCCAAACCTTCGGTGTAGCAGTCAGGTTCACTAACCACACCAACTGCACATCTTTATCTACATATGTATGTGTGTTTAATTCAAATACCTACATGTTTGAACAATTTTGAATTAAGAATTCGATACTTTTTTAATTATATGTTGACAGACCGGTTGGTATAGTGGTTAGTAAAACTGACTGCTACACCGAAGGTCGTGGGTTCGATTCCCACTCAAGTCAAACTTTTCTGTGATGAACAGGAATATGTGTTCTTTGTGTGTGGGTGTAAAAATATCTATGAGTATATGTATGTATTTAAAAATATACATGTAGGTTTATCAGTTGTCTGTTCACCATATAACAAGCTAAAGCATAGCTTGGGGTATGACGGCCGTGTGTGAGTTGTCCAAAGTATTTACTTCATCATCTCAACCCATCACGGCCCACTATTGAGCACGAGTCTCTTCTCTGAATGAGAAGGTTAAGGCCCTAGTCCACCACGCTGGCCAAGTGCGAATTGGCAGACTTGACACACCTTTGAGTTTTGCAAATGACGATGTTTTCCTTCACCGTTATAGCGAGTGACATTTCAATGCTTAAAACACATATAACTCCGAAAAGTCAGAAGTGCGCGCCCTGGGATTCGAACCCAGACCCCCCGAGTAAAAGGCCAAATTCTTAACCACTAGGCTATCATCGTTTTGCAAAAACTATATACTCCATATTAAAACACAGTTGTAGAAATTGCAGCAAAATCTGACTTTCATTTTAATTCAAAGCATCTTTGAATTTTTAATGGCAGTAACACAATTAGTACTTTCGGAGCTAACAAACATTATTCGCCTCATTAGGTCCCAGTTTAAAATTAGGGTAGTGTAGTAAAAAGTATATTTAGAGGGTTAATTTGCGTCATGGCTGGATAACGATAAAATGTAAGCTGTGTAATCTTATATATATAATTTTCGTATCACAATGTTAGCTACCATATTCCTCCGAAACGGCTTGACCGATTTTTATGAAATTTTATTTGCATATTCAGTAGGTCTGAGCATTGGCTACTATCTATTTTTCATACTCCTACACCCCTAACATTTTATTTAAATTTTTGGACACTTTTTTAATTTATATTTTTTATAATGAGACATTAAAAATACGTACAACCCGAACCTTTCACGTTTCTATCACCAACGCCTATTTTTTAACAGTCATTTTAGTAATTTAATCAATAGCAACACAACGTTCGCCGGATCAACTAGTATTATTGTAATATTCTATTGTGTTAGAAGCGATCGTGGTCCGTGGCTTCTTATTTTGTTTCGTGTTTTTATTGAACGGTAATATATATCTCGTAGTTGCATGTATCTTTAAGCGACATCCGACGAGTGGTTTTTGAGTTATTAGCATTTTTTTGTTTTTCATAATATTCGTTATTATTTTATTATTGGGTATTCCGATTTTTATGATTCTTTTTTCGTTCGAAAGCTAGTACTTGTCGCACACTACCAAGTAATTTTGAGCGACATCTGACGGTTAGTTTTTGAGTTATCTTTAATAAAGCGTATTTAACTGTTTGCGGCGTCGTGTACAATGATCGTTTCATAGTATTACTTGTCGGAGGCATTTGATGTCGGAATTTTTAATGATAAAAATGATTGTTTCTGTACTGATAGCAATCGTTTAGCCATGTTGGAGGCCTTCGAGCCCCATAAACACTCTTAACACTTGAGTTGGCCACTGACCCGTCTACCAACCCACCCTGGCGCAGCGTGGTGCAGTATGCTCTATACCTCCTCAGTATGCGGAGAGACTGCTCAATAGTGGAATAAGTGTATATGTACAGAATATTATTATAAAATGCTTAGTACATATCCTTCTAATATTATAAATGCGAAAGTTTGTATGTTTGTTACTCCTTCACGCAAAAACTGCCGAATCGATTTTCATGAAATTTGGCACAGACATAGAGGGTAACTTGGATTAACGTATAGGATAGTTTTTATCCGTGAAATCCCACAGGATCGGAATTTATGCGGGAAAACGCTTATGAGTATAGCTTCTAAACAAACATTAAAATTACAAACTACTTTTTTTAAACATACCATGCGGGTGAAGCCGCGGTTGGACCCTAGTTTTACATTTGATCTGTGTGTCTGGGTGTGTAATAGAAATATCTATTTTAATATATTTAAAAATATACATACATGTTTATCAATTGTCTGATCAGCATAGTACAAGATAATGCTTAGTTTGGGATCAGATGGCCGTGTGGGAGTTGTCCAAAGATATTTATTTATTTTATAATTTCTTATAAACCTTGTTTCATTTGTTTTATATTGAGTGGCCGATGTGAGTTGAAGTAGAAATTTTTAATGAATCTTGGACATACCTTTGCCAATACCAACGCAAATGCCATTAGGGCCATTGAATGACTCAATCCAGCCAGGAACTGGTTCGAGAATGCTGCCTATAACTGAAAAAAAGAAAAACTTTTTAACGGAATGGTTTTAAGTATTTAAATTTCGAACAATATAATATTACAGGTTTGTAGGCCTAGTATTGTATTTTGTAGGCCTATTTAGTCACCTAATAAATTAAAGTTATATCATAGAAGTTCTCCATTATTTTAACGGAGAAAATGGGTTCAGCTGTTTCTGATATTAGCACGTACAAAATCATATATGTATAATCAGGGAAATATTAAAAAAACTGGGTTATTTTTTTCTTCATTACGTACTAACCTTACTTAAGATAAGACCGCTTTTTGTACTTTATCTATACGTGTTTCTGTACTGTTATCTTTTATCTGGTGTACTATAAATTATCTATCTATCTATTTTACTTGTAGATTTATTAATTTTTTAATGTTTTGGGGAAATAGATATTTTTCTTTTATCTTTCTTTCTCTCAACTATGGCCTTAGCCACGGTCCATGCTATAAACGGACGCGAAAGGAGCCCTCCGAAGCCCAGTACTGACACAGACTTACCAACAGAGGGTCGTATTATAACGACAGGTAGTCTTCCTCTCTCTTCATACACCATATGTTCTGCCATCTGTTTTGCAAACACGTAAGTATTTGGAAGCACGCTCATATACCTAAAATATTAGGAAAAATGTTTAATATTATTTCAGGAAGAACATGGGTGGGATTGGTTTAGGAAAAATGTCACTTGTCAGCATTGGATTCAATGGAGAGGCATGCCTAGAGGCTGGTGGCCCTGAATTGGTTAAAACCTTCGAAGAACAAGCACACAGAATTGCTAGTCTATCAATATTCTATAGGATTGACTTGGAGAGTGCGCGCAGGAATTATTTGAGCTAATCCCCCTATCCCCGTTCCACCATCGAACGAGCCGACGCACGGCAGATATACATCCCTTCGTCTTAAAGACACCGCTCGTACGAACGTCGCGTGTCGCCACGTCCTTTCTCACTTGTACCGCGAAGGAGTGGAATAAGTTAACCGCGTCGGTATTCCCGTTTGATTTTAGCTTAAATGTCTTCAAGTCAAGAGTGAATAGGCTTGTAATACGTTAGTGCGCTTTACCATCAAAGACTATGTCGCCACTTACCATCAGGTGGTTTCGTAGCCAAGCACTAACTTATTGAAGATAAAAAAAAAATGCACGTTATCGTACAGTATTTTATATGTGTAGTACACGGGTTCGAATCCTGCACTTATACAAATTCATTCATCAGAATTTAAAAATTAATTTCCAAACATCAGTGCGTGTCGAAAGCATGGTAATGTGTGTAATATTTTTAATTTATAATTTAATGTCATTCTAATACATTTTTATATAAAATCGTATCTTTCAGCACTCCTTGTATGCGAAAAATTTAACTGTGCCAAATTTTATAGTTCTCCGACTGCACAATTTTTATGAAAATGGTCACAAGATCTTGCGCCACGTAACATACCGATTTCTTCCTGAACTTACTTTGGCGTTAGCATTCGCAGAGTTGCATCGTCAATATTCTCGCAGACTTCGATAACCTCCCTCCAGTCTGCTTGTGGGGGGTACATCACCTCTTCAATAATCTCACGGTTGGTATTCATGTAGGATGTCGACACATGCACCATCACCTTTGGAAAATGGCATGTTATCTGTTAAATACCCTTGACCTAAAAGTCCCCTAAGTTACATTGCAATTGATTGTTTTCTAGAGCACGAACTTGGTCGGTTTTAAAAAAATATAGCGCTTAATACTCAGTTTCAATAATTCTAATTTTGTTTTTAATTCAAAATGTATTCGTAATTGATTTTTATAAAAAACACTTTTCAAAGTTTACTTATTTCTTATTCAAAATTTTGACCTATTTCTACTAAATACCACGTATTTATTTTCTACTTTTTTTATAAATTGACTGACTGACCCGGCAGACGTTGTTTTGTCATATAAATTATTTCTAGGAAATTTCTAGTACGGAAAAATGATTAAATTACTAAAACGAATATTAAAAAGTAGGGGTTGGTGTTAGTAGGGTGAAAATTTAGGATTGTATGTATCTTTTAATGTCACATTATAAAAAAATAGAATAAAACTTTGTCCAACAATTTAAAAAATATTGTTAGAACAACCCTTATCACTGATTACTACACCGGAGGTCGTGGGTTCGATTCCCGCCCAGGTCAAACTTTTCTGTGATGAGCAGGAATGTTTCTTCTGTGTGTCTGGGTGTGTAATAGAAATATCTATTTAAGTATGTATTTAAAAAAATATATATATGTATGTTTATCAGTTGTCTGAACACCATAGCACAGGCTGTCGCTTAGTTTGGGGTCAGAGGGCCGTGTATGAGTTGTCCAAAGATATTTATATAATATAATCATACATTTATAGAAAATAAAAACAAGCAAGGTTTATTAAAATATTTAAAAACACAAGATTTTATTAAATTTCCTTAGTACTAAGTAATACACAATATTTCATAACTGTATTGTTAACCGTTGAGGAGTTGCCCTGTCTGGAGTCAATCCTGAACGTAGTATCAAGTCATACTTATAACATACTAATATACAAACATACATTGCAAGTTTAATACAAGTTTGTAAAAAGAACGATCGTCCTAACAAAAATATGTTGAATAAATAACTACAAAAATAAATAACTACAAAAATAAATATCTACAAAAATTAAAAACTACAAAAATAAATATCTACCAAAATGAATAACTACAAAAATAAATATCTACAATTTCAACTTACGTAAAAAACTACATTTTGGCAAATAAATATAAGCTAATATAAACTACAGTTTCACCACAGCGATAGTGCGACTTTACTGCACACAGTACAATACACTTTTTGAACAGCACGACTACGCGATTATAATTTGTCCTACGTCACAGGCAGGTAAGAAACAGGATTTTGACCAGCCACCTTACCATAGTTATCGTTAATAACTTATTTGTAAGGTGATTTATATAGCAAGCGATTCTCGACCTTTGAATCTTGCTATACTTATTTTGAGTAAGTCGTTTAAAATTTAAAGCGGTTTAATTTACTTATTTTGAGTAAATTATTTGAAATCCGTGTCGAAGGAATTTTCTATTGATTTGTCCACTAATCTAATCAACGCTACGCCACCACTGAATTGATCTATGCCACATACATAATTTTAAAACAATTATCTAGCACCATTGGTCGGCAGACTAACACCTTCCTTTATAAGTTTGTATGTGAGTGTGCCTGTGTTAGAAAAAGAGAAATAGATTAATTATGTACACTATGCCTCACTTGTAACGAGAGACTCATACCAACTTGAGCCACTAGACCTCCCTTATACAAAGAGACTCATACCAGCCATACATACTCAACCAACTCATAATCGTAATATTTTGAATTTAATAAACGTTGCTCATAATATTTTTTAATTAGTACTAATGGATTTATAGTACCGATATACGACGATACTTGTAACGCACAAACCACACCCGGTTCTGCCATGCAGCATGTAGTTGGCGTGGTTGACACGCAGACATGACTGTACTGAAGGGATATTATTTTTTTAAAGGTTGCTACTTTAAATTATAATTTTCATGACTTGGTTATCAACCGTAAGCTGTATACACTGAACAAGAAATTATCTCTATTGTACATATAATTATAATAATAAAGAATAAATACATTTTAAGTAACCGTGCGTGGCGTTATCGCCAAAAGGGTGATTTCTTTCAGCAACCACAGAGTGAAAAAATCTAACAATAATTTTGAAAACAGAAAGAGCAAATGTCGGCAAGCTAAAAGAACTAAAAATACGTAAAAATCGTAAGAAAATAAAGAACAACCCTGCAGCCTAGTCGATGATGCCTGCAACTCTGGTTATGAGAATACGATTCCCGGACAGGTTACGAAACAGAAAAATGTTTATTCTCCGGGCATTATTTATACATATTTGTCTCGTCGCAGGGAGTCCTGGTGCGGAGGAAGGCACGCTTACATGTGTGTATGTTTTTTTATTCCAGGTTGGTCGCAAGTACACACTTTCTTATAAATATCACATACATACATATACCCAAAAGCTTGCAACAAGCGGGAATTAAAAGACAAGATTTATTTCAACAAGTAGAGTCATTATAGCTACGCAAATAGGTAGTGGTAATATGGTATAAGATAGATTAGTATTACTTATACTTAATCAAATCTACTTAACGTTTTAAAGTTACTATGTAAAGTTTTTATATTTATGTACGTATTTGTTAAAATTTTGTGTCATAATTCTTTTTTACATTGTGTTATTTTATGTTTTGAAACAGTGTTTGCCCGTTTAAGCATAAAAAAATTAATTTTAAAATGCTCGAAGGGCCGCGGGAGAATTATAAATTTTTCCTTAATATTATTTAAAAGAAGTGTTGTTGAACCATATTACATCTCACAAATTCCTATTCCTACATTTATAACCAGTATAACTCGGACGAACGAAAGTTGTTGTCACAAATGTATTGTTGTTGCGGACGTCTCTTTATATGCGAGTCTCTGGCAACCATACCTGTCCGTAAATTTTATTTACTACACAGTGAAAGAGCATTACATTGTACAGATAATCGATAAGGACAAAATCGATTTGATTGCCGATGTATTTCCACCCATCGCCAAGTTCAGGAATAATTCATAAAGGATACTAAGTACAAAATCTACTCAATAAAAAAAAAAAGAATTTTGAGTTAAGAACAACAACTGAGAAAAAAAACACGGTTAAACATTGCATTGATCTCAAAGTTCTTATATAAATATAATTAAATTACCGCCTTTAATTTTGCATATTTTTACAAGCTTTTTTAAACTAACAGTGTATGTTTGTATATTAGTATTCAAAGGGTACGTAAAGCTGTCGGTCCCGGTTGTTGTCGTTAGATAGCAATTGTGAAGCCATGTCCGAGGCTTTCGAGTGGCATAAAAACTTCTGACACTAGGGTTGGCCGGTGGAGGGGTTATCTCCACCAATCCGTATTGGAGAGACCCGAGCTAGTAGCGGGCCATCGACAGGTCGTAAGCTATTCATAGGTATGTATTATACAGCTTAATTTATGCGAGATTATATGATAGAGGTCGAGAAATTTTGATATGCATATTAAAGATGAATCATAGAGCGTAATGTTTATTTACAATGTTCCAAGAAAAAGCTTGAGAATACCAACTCCAATTATGAAGCCTTATGCAAATTTCTGTGACAGCCTAATGGTTTAAAGTTAGTCTCTAAAACGGCAGGTCTTGAGTTCAAATCCTGCGGCGCACCTCCGAAGTTATGTACGTATCAGAAGTTGGTGCGGTGAAGGAAAATATGGTGAGGAAACCTGCACTCCTAGAGTTTTCTATAAAAAGTTTTCAAAGGTGTATAAAGTATAAAGTCCAATCCGTACTTGGCCAACGGGTGAACTATAAGTGCCCTTCACATGAGCGGAAACCCGAACCCAGTAGTGGGAGTATGAATTGCAATAACTATTAGAACGGTTGTAATTTTCTAAGTACCCAAGTACGAAAATCATATAGATGACCCTGAGAAAAGAAGAAATATGAATCCACTAGATACGTATTACATAAAATATCACGACGACCCGACCCGAGGCGAGGGGAGTAGGGAGTAAGGATTCTCGTAGGTAGGCGTTCGAACGACTCATGGCGACCCACGCCACGCCGCGCGTTACCAAACTTAACATTAACTTAACAGCGGCTGTGTAACACTTGGATCTGAACCTAAAATGTCAACGAATATATCTCCAGAAAAAGTTTGATTACGAGGGAAGAAAACGATAGTCCTACTAATGTTAAACCTGTCTGCCTGCGTTTTAGCTACGTTAAAAAGTGTTTGTGTAATTCAAGAATATACTCTATCTCTATGTCAAATTTCATCGAGATTGGTTCAGCAGTTTTTGTGTGAAGCAGTAACAAACATCCATCCATCCGTCGGCGGGGAGACACTGGTAATTTATAATATTCTAACTGTCAACCGTTACCTTACAAGTAAGGTACCTTCAGCTATCGTTGACTGACTGTTATCGTTGACTGGCCGGTTGGTCTAGTGGTTAGCGAACCTAACTGCTACGCCGGAGGTACGCCGAAGGTCGTGAGTTCGATTCCCATCCAGGGTAAACTTTTCTGTGGTGAATAGGTATATTTGTTCTGTGAGTCTGGGTGAAAAAGTATATATATATATATAAGTATATTATAAAAATATACATATATGTATGTTATCAGTTGTCTGATTACCATAATACAAGCTAACACTTAGTTTGGAGTCAAATACCCGTGTGTGAGTTTTCCAGATATTTATATATTTATTACTTATTTTTAAACAGATTTTGGGCTCAGTCGAAGATAAGGATTTTTTACATAAACCAATTAAGTTCTATTAAGTTGAATACTTTGAAAAACTCCTAAAATCGTAAGGTCCATTGATACACCTCAATATTTTATTGTCAAACCGTTTTAAAAATTTGTTCACTATTGCTGCAAATAAATCTGACATTAACTGAAATCAAACGAGGTAATGACGCTTTGATAATATCTTAACAATGACATGCAAATTCGAAATTATTATTATATTGTCATTTTATTTCCCGGATAAGCAGTTTTTCTACCTAGTCAGATATTCTGAACGGTGGAATCGAGTCGCTAATGATCCTGTCTGCAAACCAGTGCTCCCAGGCCTGAGTCCCGGCTGGGCTAGGCATTTATATCACTGATTTATACTTAGCCGAAACTAATATAGATGTTATTTGTGTATAAGTCCACTGTACCACTGGACCACTAGGCGCGGGGAATTCTAGTACGAGAATTATGAGTTTGTAAACTTTTATTATTGCATTTTAACTCACATATTAGTATTGATTTGTCTTAACACGTAAACCAGTAGGTATACATACGTATGTAATATAATCGTTACTAATATTATAAATTCGAAAGAACGAGTCTTTCGACGCTTAAACTGCGGAACCGATTTTCATGAAACTTGGTACAGAACGAGAATAGAAGTTGAAGAAAAATATAGGGATTTTTTTTCGCGAAAAAGGCTTGAGGGAGTTTAAATAGGGGATGAAATTCATAATTGAAAATATGAGCATAAACACTATGCATGCACTAGATATAATGTTGACTGTGGGGGGTGAAGAAGGGGGGGACCTCGTCTAGTCTAATCTTGGGAAAAGCTAGTATAAACATAACGCCAAATAAATATCCGGGAATCGAACCTCCTCCGTCCGAACGTCCTCGGCGCGCGCTTCCTTGCTCGCAGGCAAGGTCACTTGGCTTTGTACTGCTCTGTTATAATTCTTACCGACCAACGTAATAGTATAACTTGAGTAAAACTGTCTTCAAACTAGATGTCTTTGCGTTCTATAACTCTTTATGTAAGAAATATAACGTCCATCTGTATGTACTAAACAGAGCTTCTTACTCTTAAAAAAACAGAGCTTTTTATTCCAAAAATATACGTATATTAAACCTCAAACATAAGCTCGAATCATTTATTTCATGTTCACTCAATACGTAATAATAATATGAACGAATTTTTTTTTGAATTTAGCGTTTCGGAAAAGGCCATAATAAAGACAAGAAACGGCGAAAGAAACTCCTATTAAAAATATGCAAAACTTTAGTATGTAACTGGTCTGTGCCGAATATCTTTTTAATATACATACATGCTCTGAGCTGTACTCGACGAGTCTCCTACGTGTGGTCCGTTTACGCTTGGCCGGTTTTTTCGACGTGTACTTTTACATCCTTCGAATGTTCAACGCACAGACGTCAATAAAAAATACTAGACAGTTTCTACCTACTAACTGCTTGTTCGGTGAATGTAGTGCATAGATACTTTTTAATAGAATCGTCTTTAATCGCACGCAGGACGAAGCAGTATCTATAAATCTGTCTATTAACTATTAGTTTATGTTCTCTGCTGCTATGCTATGCTCTGTGTTTATCAATACTTGCAAAATACATGTTTTTATGCATAATTTTCTTGTCCTCATCGGCGTATCTCGATAAATACTTAACATTTAGGATATTTTTTATCCCAAATTATACCGGGGTTCCCTTGGGATACGGGATAAAAGTCTGTATGGGATTTTTAGTCCTCTGATAATAAACAATTTGCGTGGGTAAGCGAAGCTGCGGGTACAGCTAGTACATAATTAAATAGCTTTTTTAAGACGTATGTTTTATATGATTTTGTCTAGATGACCAACAGTTAATAACGAAAAATAACATCTGCCTGTTCAATTATTCCGAAACTTCTAATGATAAAGTTGAAACAAAAATGAGAGTTGACTCTCCCTGATTTCACAACATCGTTTAACTCCCGGAACAATTATGTACCCACCAAACTCTTCAAAAACATTTTGAAGGCTACTTATAGAGTACGTTATGTAATGCCTAGGTACCTTCCTACCTTATTAAAATGAATTTAATTCAACTGCACTGAAAGCTTTGACGTTTGTAGTTTTGTGGTGTGGGGAAACTTAGATCTTAACCTAATAAAGATAATGTACGTAGGTATCTTTAGCTAACATGCTAATCCCTTAAACTTCATCACAATAAGCCTATCTATCTAAGCTAACGTTACATAACACTACTGGTTCTGAGATAAGGTGTTGTAGAAGATTTTCGTTATTATCGAATGCTAGTGGATGTCTGCGGTGGCGGCTCCCCTTGCCGCTCGGTGTCAAGGAGGATGAAAAACATTGGAGCATCACATCGAGCCCTCTGTACCCGTCCCGCGCCCACACGCCCTCGGGGCCGGCCGCCAGCCGCCGCGCCGCCAGCCGCCTCACTCTGCCGCCGACGGTCTCGCGCTCCGCACATATCCGTTGCAGCGCCCTGCACGCCCCCCGCGCGCCCCTCGCGCCGCTCTTCTTTCGTCTCGGAACGTTTAACCGACATCGAGCATTGTTTGTTGCAGCGGAATATGCTACAACAGATGTCCTCGCCGTCGAGCGCGCTAGTCGGCGAGGTCGCAACTCTCGTGCGCCCCCTCAAAGGCCGCGTGTGCGGCGACGGCTCATCCGAAGCATCCTCGGACGCAGCGGACGATCCAGAATTACCGCACTGCAAAATAAGACGGAATTACAGTTGCACCAAGTGCACTTTCTATACGCAGAACCCGCGCGCTTATCTTCTACACACGCGTGACGTTCACTTCGAGCGATTTAAAATCCACGATTGTCCCCATTGTATTTACGCTTCGAGACATCAACAGAAACTCCAAAGACACGTTAGAATAGTACATGAGGGGCTGGCGCCTGCGAAACAAGCGGTCGCACCGTCGTCTTTCGAGCCAGCTGAACCTGTTGAGCGAGTCGAAGACATGATGGAAGAAGTAGAAGACTGTGACGAAATTCAAATGGACATAGAGGAATGTAAAGACGAAGAAGAGTCTATTGAAGAGGAAATCCCAGATTTAACCAGAGACAAAAACAAAGTTTTTTCGTGTGACAAGTGTAATTATGTTACGCACATTAAGGCCAGATACACAAAACACGTGAAATATCATTCGATGCCAATGATAAAGTGTAACATGTGTGACTTCCGTACATCATACAAATTTAATTTGGATCGCCATAATAGAAACCATGGAGGTAACGGCAACTTCCACTGTACGATATGTAACTTCACTGCGGACATCAGGCAAAGTCTGACCGTGCACGAGTTGAATCACCACACGTCAATCCAGGGTCAGCAGAGCAAGCCTAACCGTCGTCGCAACCGAGTGGGAGCGAGCGACTTGCTACTGGCAGAAGAGGAAGCTAGCATGAATGCACTTATCATGAAGGAGGAAGAAGGAAGTGGGGATTCACGTTCCTCGGTGAGTATCACCGCGATAAGTGCAGGGGGCCGCGCCTAAGGGCGGCCGCAGTGGTCGGTGACGTCACTCAGTAGTTATCACGCTGGCACCGCTGTGATTGCACTCAAACCACTCGGCCCCTTACGCATGTACCACTTTACTTGCTTGTACTAATGCATGTCGTCTGCGTACGTACTGCCCTTGCATGAATTTTATTTTCTCTTAATAACGACTACTAAATTTTACTTTATTGACGTAGTGCCAATCATTTCAAAACTTAAATGAACCTATTTCATGCAAGTTCATTGTAAATAACAAATATAAAAAAATGGATACTTAATCTAGTAATGAAACCAATCATCTTAATTAAGATTTAAATATTTAAACACTTTATTTTATCTGTGGAAAATATATATTCTATGAAAGTGTAAATTCGTAGCTCGTTCAATGTTTAGTGTTTACGCTTTAACGTGACACATTAAATACAAATTCTTGCTTGTCTGTTTTTGTAATTAAGTATCTTACTAGAATAAATCGTACGCATTCCATAGATTGAATTTAAAAAAGTATGAGTAAGGTATATCTTTTTTTATTGATTGCATAAGAATTCGGAATTTATCAGTTTTATTCCATTATAATAGCAACAGATAAAAAAGAATTCAATACAAGTCTTTTTCCTTTGCACATTTTAATTCATAACGATAATTTAGCCTGCATATAGTCTCATGACTTGTTGATTAATATACCAACCATACTGCATCGTAGCATCCAGTCAGCGACGGGTTGCAAACAGAGAAGGAAATTTGTTGACCCAGTAGATGTAACAGTCTAGAGTAGTTTATAAAATAAAAATTACGGATTACGGGATAAATTCGTAAATAGAACATTGCTTTCGACAACATACATATAAGATTACACTCCAATGAATAAAATGATTAGTGCATGTACTTATATTTTAAAGTTTAAGTTCAAAACTTAAGTAGGAACTTTGAACTCAAGAAAACTTTTAAATAAACGGATACTTATATGTTTATATTTATTACTTTTATAAGTGTTTAGTTGTAGATCGTTTAAGAATCTTAGGTTCCCTTAAATTTATAACAACCCACTTAAGAAATAGGTAGGTACTTAAACCCTTTTTAATTTGACTACGAAGAACAAAAATAAAAACGAGTTAAAAACTCTTAAATATTTTATTACGGCAATACGTGTTATTGAGCATACAGCTCTTGTACAAATACTCGGTATCTTTTTTATAGAAATAGTTGAGCGAATAAGTTTGGTGATGATACGTGATCACCGTCACCCATGCAGATCAGGAAAACCAAACCATCATTGGCATGTGTGGTCAGACAAGAAAGAACGGTCAAAAGCCTCAGCCGTAATAAATCGGTTGACTAAGGCGAACAGGTCGTAGCCAACCAGACAGGCTTCACAAAATGATAATAATACCATAAAAAATGTAATAATAATATACTCTATTGCTACAACTGTCACGATATATGAGTCCGACTCTACACATTGACCGTCAAAAAGAAGTTTCATCTTTGTCGCTATAATCTTGTTACGTGAATATAGTCTGAGTAATTTTAATAATTTCTTTTAATTTCCTTAATTCCAGGATATGGGCGTTCAATATACAGATCAAGAAATGATTGCCTGTAACAGTGATTCAAACGAAGCAGCATCCTCGGAAATTGTAAAAAAAGACGATCCACATAGATCACAGAATAGTCTTCACACTCCTACGTCGGATGAAATGAAACAAAAACAAAGCAAAAAACCACCGAGACCTATACCTCAGCTTATACCACTAAATACGTCTACCCCAACTCAAACTAAAACTAACTCTGGAGAACCACCTGCTAAAAAATTCAAGGAATCTCCGTCATCTAACGCTGCAGATTTAAGTACTAAGAAGTTTGACCATCTTCCGGTTGATATTACCCTAATACCTGTGAATAATACCTCCGTAAAAGATACCTCAGTGAGAAAGAAAAATGAATCATCATTCTTTGATCGGCTTAAAGAAAGACTGTTAACAGAAACTGGTGAAGAAGGTTCGCTGATATGCAAAAACTGCGGGTTTGAAAGCAAGTGCTTATCTGAACATTCTGTACACGAAAAAAATTGTACACCACAAGGAAATCGCATATTGACGAACACTTTGCTCCCAACTTTAAGCTCTACGCGATGCCAAAATTGCAGACATCGGTGCAAGTCTAGCGCAGACTTATATATTCACATGCAAAGTTGCGGCAAGAATAAAACTGCGTCAAATGACCAAAATTCTGAGACGTTAAATCAAGATAGCAATGGAACAGAAGCTCCGAACGAAGAAAAAGAATCGGAGCCCCATCCAATGGAAAACGTTGTTTTTGTGTGGAACAACATTAACCAGGAATCACGTAAGTTTGATACACCGCTCGGCATCAATATTAATGATGATTCGACCCTGCCAGAAGTCAACAAAAATCTCGAACTGGAAATTATCGACGACAATGAAGGTATGAATCTGTCGCCTAGCCAAGCCTTGGGGAAGAAAGTTTTTAAATGCCCGTACTGTATGTTTTGGGCGTCGACTGCGTCAAGATTTCATGTTCATATCGTAGGGCATTTAAATAAGAAACCTTTTGAATGCTCCCTATGTAAATACAAATCAAACTGGAGATGGGATATCACCAAACATATTAAACTCAAATCTGCTAGAGATCCCTATCATGCTGAAGCTAAAGTTCATATGACGGATGAAACAGGTAGAAGAAATTATACTAAGTACAATAAATTTTTAGCGATGCCTATTACAAATGAAAATGGAGAAAACGAATTTCAATATGTTGATTCAAACGCTTCTGGCGATACAGCATTGGAATATGATCAATACAATGAAAATAATAAATCTATGAACTTAACTTTAGAAATACACCCACTCAATCTGCAAACTCAAATTGAAAATAAAAATGATATGGTCCATGGACATAACCAAGATACTAAAAAACCTAAGAAGACATTGTGGAAATGTAAGAAGTGTAATTATAAGTGAGTATTATTTTTCTTATTCTATTTATCGTGCTCCAACATAAGATTTTATTAAGATTATTCATTTA
Source organism: Asbolis capucinus (assembly GCA_018249125.1). NCBI lineage: Eukaryota > Metazoa > Arthropoda > Insecta > Lepidoptera > Hesperiidae > Asbolis > Asbolis capucinus. Next base: position 23,312 of record DWJZ01001261.1, read on the forward strand.
CGTCGCCACATTCTCTCGTTTATTCTTAAACTTTAGTAACTGTATTTTTAAGTTTGTAGAGCTATGAGTTTGTATATTTTAATTGAGCTCCGACACAGATAAGTTTCTCCCCGAATTTTGTTATTGTTTTGATGTAACGAAAGTAACTTTTCAAATTTATCAAATCTGTTATGACAATTGTGTGTTTTGTTAGCAAAGCGCATGCTCGTAACGCATGCGTGTTGCATCGCGTACCTAAGTTGCGTAGCCAATAAGACGAAACGTCAAAACATCTCGCGTCGTTTATTTAGAACATAAACAAAGCGGAAAACACCGACAAACTTAACAAACCGCGACCTTAGATCTAAAACGCAATAATTTAGTGCGGCAACAAGTGTACCTTCCGCCCTTAACGCTTGGAATTTAGTGAATTTTTCGTTGTTTAATCACAATGGATACTACGCTAAAAGTACCGGCTATTGTTACTGTGATAACACACGAAAAGGGAAACAACAGGTTCAGATTTTTATTCACTTTATTGTATTATTCTGTTTTTATTATAGGTTATATAAATTCATTTTCATTTAAATCCGTTAAAATTAATACATTCCTAATTATGGCATACTCATACATATGTCTTACCCAAACAACATTCCAATGTTATACCTAACGCACTCAGGCTATATGTACCATATATATTGTTATAGTTCTTTTCGCGGTAAAACTATGGGTAAACGCCGTCTTGGTATACTGTGGCACAATCTTTTAATTTTTTTAGGTAATATTTGGTGAAAATAGGTTATTTTTTATGTGTGCTCCCCGTAATCAAAACTATTTACTCACTTAAATAATACCTTAGGATTTATCTTACTAGCAAAATTAGAATATATTACTTCTAAATACAAAATATTTTTAACCGAATTATAATTATGTCTTCTTTCAGAGATACATCAAGAGAAGCGCTATTGGAACATGTTCGAGGTCATTCAAAACCCACGGACATATTGGAGGAGACGAAACCTGTTTCTAATAATTCTAAAAGACCAGAAAATGCTCCAGACCCTGCTGATCTTGCATACCGATGTGGTCACTGCAACCAACTATCAAACTGGAAGCACGTCATACAGGTAGCTA
>DWJZ01001262.1:0-24421 GCA_018249125.1 Asbolis capucinus
CGCAAGTAGGGCTTGCTTGTAATGCTGGATACACATTTGGGAATAGCATTTTTTAATATTGGTCCTCGGTGCCGGATTAGTTCAAAAACAAATTAAGCATTTCTATAGGGCATCTAGTCTTGGGGGCATCAGAAAGAGTATAACAAAAAAGCTAGCACATTAGATAGAATAATGATGAGACTGCCCAAAGGCGTGTAGTGTATTTTATTTATTATTAGGTCCACGAAACTGGACGTTACACTTTCAGACTTAAACATAAATACACATACAATTGTATTTTATAACCAGTATGACGATTTGGATATTGGCTTCCATGGGATTGATAAACTCCGGTCTTGTGTTTTCACTTAATATTTGCGCATATTTACCACTGTTCTTGTTATACTTTTTGCTTTGCTATTGTCAAGTCATTACGACTACCACCTCTAAAATCAGCATTTATTGTAAACCATCCACAGGATATTTGTAATTGATTTCCATAAAGCATGCGGCGTTTGCCTGTTATTGGTTTTGTCATGTTGTATATCAAGTGTAAAATTTGTTTCGTGTAAAAACTGTTGGTAAACCTTAAATATATAAATAAATAAATAAAATAAATTGTGAACGTCCTTCTAGATGTGAACAATAGAATAATAAATTTACCTATGTAGCTATACGAAACAAGAGAAACAAAAAAAATGAACTTGCAATGGTTTCGACGTTTGTAAAACCCAGTCAGTATCCAGCTTAAGTACCACAAGTAGATACCTTGTCTCTGCGTGCAAATTTAATAATGTTTGATTAATTTGTCGTTACAAAGACCTTAATGTGTCATACATTCTACAAGTCAATTAATTTGAGTATAACCAAAAACACTTTAATTATTTTTCGTTGTTTGGTGTTATCTGTAAAACAAAGTGTTAAAAGCTGTCTGAAGCAATAATGTTTTTTTATATTTTTCACGTGCTTAATTGTGGTGAAGTAAAATTAAGAGTTCATCGTGAAGTTCTCGAAGGGGCGCAGGCCTAACAGCACTTGGCCAGCATGCTGGACTACGACCTGTACCACACCACATCGTGAGAGGAGACCGGTGCTCAGTAGTGAGACAGATATATGTTGCAATAATGATTATATAAAACATCCTAATATTGTAATTTTAATGTTTATGAGTATGGATAAATGGGTTACGCAGCAAGCTCGCCAATCGTACCGCAATAATAAATATATTTAGACAACTCACACATGGCCATATGAACCCAAACTAAGCGTTAGCTTGTATTATGGTGATCAGACAGCTGATAAACATATATATTTTTAAATACATACTTATATAGATATTTACACCCACACACAGAACCAACATTTCTGCTCATCACAGAAAAGTTTGACTGGGTGGGAATCGAACCCACCTTCGGAGTAGCAGTCAGGTTCACTAACCACTAGACCAATCGGTATGTCAATTTATATGGTGGTCAATAAAATTTTAATAAGTAAATTGATGGATCTTTTTACGCGAAATATCACGCAAAACTACTAAGTTATACTAGTAATTTCAAATTCAACAACATATAGGTCACTTTTATAACCATGTCACACTTGTGAAGCCGAGTTTTAATTTTTTTTACATAAGCGTACATAGCTAGCGTCAGTAATGCTCGAAATTAAACGATAAATAATAATAAATCAGTCGATAGAAACTGGTAATGCAAGGATTTCTTGACCGTGCTCTACACGGTACGCAAAAATGTCGGAAGTTACACGCAAACTCGATTCCATATATCTCGATCTAGCTAGAGAATCGCTTAACCAATATCGATAAAAATCGACAAGGTCAAAATATCCATCAAGCATGGTTTAATTTAATAACACGAGCAATTGTTACAGTACTTAAAAATGAGATGAGTACAGTGACATATACTGTGTCAGAAGACCTTATCACAGCCTTTAGAAGTGTCCGAAAACAACTCATTGTCAAAAATGTAAACCTTCAGATGGGGTCATATGATTAAGAACAAACATTTTTTATATGACGCCCTTTCGATGTGCGCTCGGTCCAACAAAACCAGACAGTTTTATCAACATGCATTCATTTTAAGATGTTATTATATAGAAATCTTTTTGACCACAATTGACGTTAAAATAACATTTTTGAGTGCAGGAATATAGCCGCCATAATATTTTATTACACTACGTATAAATGAATAAATACTTTATTGGATTTTAAAGAAGTGATCAAACATAATCGACTTAAGTACAAATCGAAAGTATTTTTAGTTTTTGGAGTTTCTTTTAACGTTTCTTCTCTTAATTTTGACACCGAACAAAACAGCGGGGAATTCAAAAAATTGACGTCGACAAGTGTATTGAAAATAACTAACTATAAAGTGAAATGAATGATTTTGAATTTACTATTTTCGATATTATATTCTTGTTTTAAGTCGAGTGGTTTACAAAAAGATTTTTTGTATTTTTTATGGTTTTTTTAATTTTCTTTTTTTTTTGCTTATTATATATTAGACGAATTGAATAAACTCACAATTATTAAATCGGTCAGTATTCTTCAACAAAAATAACTTTATTCTAAATTTAGATCAAAATTCTCACTATTTTAAACCCTTCGGATATTTATATCTTCAGATTCCCAAGCATTCCGTAATGAATATCAAAATTCCGTTATTTCCATAAACGAGACAGGTATTTTTAATATAGGAGTCAGTAGTCTTATAGCAGTAACACTATGCGGCAGTGGCCGAGTCTTCCCCATTCCATTGCACAGTGCATAGAGTACCTTCATATCTTTAACAAAATTAACCTTAATACCTTTTTACTTTCATTTTTGTCATAAAAAAATTTAATTTATAACAAAAGAACCATCGTGTGGCCTCGACCGTTGGTCTACTAAAAAACACAGGTCTCTCCTAGGACTAAAGCATACACTACCACGCTGCTCCAATTATCCATTTAAGTAATTATTTAAGGGTCGGCAGAGATGGGCGAGAGCAAACGCGGTTGGTGTAAGTATGGGTGAGCGCTAGAAGATTTTTTCCAACGCTTCTATGCTCCAAAGCCGTCGGTTGCGTTTGATAGCAGTCGTTAAACCATGTCGGGCAGCACAACTTCCCACGCTTTGGTTGACCAAAAACCCTCAATCAGAACAGCAACTTGATGGAATATGTAGGCCGTAAGGAAACCCCGTAACCAAAGTGCTTTGTAAAGAATGTACTCTCAAAAATTTGTAATAAATAAAGACAATAATAATTGTCACCAATGCATCGTGGAATAACGGCCATAACTCACGACTATCACAGTATAAACGTGTGACATAGGCCATATTTTAACAAAATATTGGGGTTTCCGATAAACGTGTCAGAACAGTCTTGTAACGGTGAAATTACTTATCGATAAAATTTTATCTGTTGAAAAATGGTGTAGCACGAAGCCGCCAGCGACCTATATAAAGAACCAAACGTAACGAATGGGGGGCAGGAGAGGGGGGAAGTCGAAAATCTTCACTGGGGTCATTTGCAGACGGAAGCCTAGCAATATCTATATGTTATTACGACTCCATGAGTTCATATCCCGTATAGTATCATTCTAAATGTCTAATATGCTTCTTGCTATATCAGATAATCAGGCGTTTTATTAATCTCCTTAACCCTTTTCTAACAGTAACCTTTTTAGTAGAGACCTGCGAATTAAAGATTCGGGTCTATTCCCAGCAGAGGCGAGCATTTATGTAACAGATGTATGTTTGTTCTCGGGTTTTTAATGTTATTTGTGATGTGTTATTTATGTTGTTTAAAAGCAGTGATAGCCGGTTTCAACGTTGGTCTCTCGTACGGGAAATCCAAGGTTCAAATCCTGTGCAAACCTTTGATTTTCGAAAGTTATGTGCGTATTACAAGGTCCTTACTTATCACTTCCTTCGATGAAGGAAAACAGTGAGAATGCCTGCTCAGATTTCCCCATATAGTTCTCAGAAATGTGTGAAGTCCACCAACCCATACTTAGCCAGCTTGGTGGCCTATAAGCCTATACCCCTGACATTGTGAGAGACGATCCGAGCCCAGTAGTGGGGCAGTTATCGCATGTTATTTATGACACCTGAGACTTGCAACCAGAGTACCATGATGTGATTATAAGCGATTATTTATGCTGTTTTTCCTTCTCCTTCAGATCCTTCTCCTTCCAGTCAATTTGTAAGGATTCGAGGCGACTTTCGAAAAGTATTTATAACAAATTTCGAATAAATAAATTTCATTTTACATCATAAAAATATCAAATAAATAAATAATGAAACGGTTGTAAACATAAAAGCAATAACACTTTCAAAATAACGTTACCGTCTCGGGAATTTCAAAATGTTTTTAAAATATATGTCGCAGGTATATATGTATTTTAGGATTACGAGTATAATCTTATGAATCTAAATTACATGTTTATTCATTTATTAACATTTTATTTAGGTATATATGTTTGTGTCGCAAATAATAATTATCATTATACAGATACAAGAAGTGACTTAAAGGGTACAATTTAAAGAATAATAACTTAGAAACGGAAATATCATTTCAAAATCTAAAGATATTTTTGTTATAGATTTTATTCGTTTCCTAGAACCCTCAATAATAATTTCTCCCACATATCTTTCTTCCATGTACAGACAGTGATGAATTACAGATTTATTATATATATGTGTAACTTATCCGCCCACAGCTTCGACTGTGGTATGTTGATAAAAAGAACTACATATATGTATGTGTTATTCCAGACTATAATTTATCCCAGTGCCAAATTTCATTCACATCCATTCATTAGTTTTTGTATGAAGGAGTAACAAACATCCATCCAACTAGCTACCCATCCATACATCCTCAGAAACTTTCGCATTTAAAATATTAGTAGGATAATTATGAAGGTTTAGATGGGTTTGCGACGTAGATTTGTGTTGTTCCAACTACTCTCGTATAATGAAATTCTAGTGCGTTGCTCCTTATTCCTACGTCGATAGAGCAGTAAGACTATAATATTACTGCAATAAGACCATATAACTCAGGATACAAAACATTTCTTTCTGTAAACGATGACAGAAACTTGCATCACGCTCCAAGGAATTGACTTCACATTATTCCAAATAAGGTGGTAATTAATGGATTTATGTGATATTTTTTACAAAATATAATATTATTTTGCAACTTAAGGTCCTTCGCTGTTAGTGTCGCACGCACGCGGTGTCTCCCCAGTTTACAACTACCCACAATGTAAGAGTATTTTAAGGTCTGGCCACACTAGAACGTCGTGTGTCGTAGCAAAATTTTGCAACGTAATTCCGTTTTTTATGAGAATACCCGACAAACCAGTAGTTGAGCTACTTGATGATAAATGCCCTTCGTTGACCTTACTCAACACAAAGGCATCACCGATATGTTTCGACCAAGAAAGGACGGGCTTTTGGCGACTGACTTAAAAAAGAGGGTAGTAGCTAATCAGACGGCGTTTTACTGAAATACAATAATTACTGTATATCTCGAGATTCATAACCTTATTTCTATTGTTAGCGATCGAAAAAGTTAAGCAACAGCGGGCGCGGTCTTTAGGAGGATGGGTGACCGCTTGTGGCAAAAATTACATGAGTTCTTCCGTTATTCGGAAGGCACGTAGAGCCGTCAGTCCCGGTTTAATCGATAGAAAATAAACGTTAAGCTACGTCGGAGGCCTTCAGACGGCTTAAAAACTTGGGTTGGCCATTAACTTCTCCACCAATCCGCATTGAAGCAGCGAACTGGAGTATGCTCTAGGCCACCTCAGTATGAGGAGAAACCCGTAAGTCAGTAGTGGGCCATCTTTGGGCTGAAGCCATCCCGGTATTCGCGCCGAGAACCCCTTCACATCACAAATCTTTACCAACCAAGGCATCGTAATACGTTTTGTTTTGTTTAAAAATAAATTGCGTGACGTTCAACGGTTCCTGATAATGAGGCCACACCTTTATAACGCATTCCGTGTTGTCGAAGTACGATCGACCGAATTCGCCAAATTCGCGTCGATTTCGATATCGACACGCTGTTGTTACATAAACGATAAACGTAATATATTTATGGCTCGTGTTATTTTAATGTAACTGTTGCGGGTAATGTTATTCGAATGTGATGTATTTGATCACTTTCAAAAGAAATTATATTAAATTATGTTAATTAAAAAATGGAACAATTTTAATTTAATTTTAAGCAATAATAATGTATACTCGGTGCAGATTCGATCTGGAATTTTTACCACGCAATCTTGACAATTTTGGACAGAAAAAAACCAAATCGAATTTGCACCGAGTATTTGCCATGCTTCAGAAGGCACGTAAAGCCGTCAGTCCCGGTTGTTATCGTTAGATTTGAATCGTTAAACCATGTCGGAGGCCTTCGGGCGACATAAAAACCGACACTAGAGTTGGCCACTAACCCCTCCAATCCGCAAAGCTAGGTGCCATGCTCTAAACCGCCACAGTATAAGGAGAGACCCGTGTGATTTGAAGACTAACGAGTCTCCTGAATGGAATGCCGTGTATATATTTGTGTTCTATCAATGACTAAATCTAACTATTTAAGATGTCCTTGTTATGTAAATCTTTAGTCAATACGCTGACAAAAGACGTCGTAAGTATGATCGTGCGCATTCTTGGAATACCGTTCGGAATGACGCTCAACTCAAACACTACTGTTTTTGTATCATCAGTGAAAAATTTGTAAATACTTGCCAGTGTTTAAGACAAACTATGTTGTGTTTACAGTTGAAATTTTTGCCTTTAATATTAGATGTTGAGTTTGGAATTTTTTTGGAGAAGTTCCGATGTTTTTAAATTGAACTGCCTTTTGGGCAAACGTGGACCAATTATATGTCACTGGTAGAACATATAATGAAGGTTCACCAGCATTACTATCACCTGCAACCCGAAAACAAACAAATACGTTCTTTAGATTCAACGCAGCAAATGCTACCCACAACACTGTCCCACTGCGCTCGGGACTCACAATATGAGGGGAACAGGCCATATTCCACCACACTGCCCCAAGTGCAGATTGCGGAGCGCACCTTTGACACTCTTATGGAGAATTCTCAATTGTGCAGGTTTCCTCATGATACTTTCTTCATCGAAGTTATAATAAACTTCTAATAAGCACATAACTTTGAACATTAGAAGTACACGGCGATTTGATCCCAGTACCTCCCGTTTGAGATATTAACATTAATACCCACTATATCACTACTATAAGCGGTGATAGCCTAGTGGTTAAAAAGTCAGCCTCCTACACGGATCCGGGTTCGAATCCCAGGGCGCGCCTGACTGATGACTGACTTATCGGAGTTATGTGCGTTCTAAGCATTTAAATGTCACTCGCTATAACGGTGAAAGAAAACATCGTGAGGAAACCTGCATGCCGGGGAGTTTGCAAAACTCAAAGGTGTGTGAAGTCTGCCAATCCGCGCTGGGTCAGCGTGGTGGACTATGGCCTTATCTTCTCATTCAGAGAAGAGACCCGTGCTCAACAGTGGGCCGTGATGGGCTGAGATGATATCACTACTACATACATATATGTACATACGCAATACAGAATTACGTTAAATTCGTACCCCAAATATATTTTACTCATTTTTTATTATCAGAGGAAACGATAAAATATCGACAACAATACTCCTACATGTTGAATTGCATGAGTTCAACACAACAAACGTATGAATAACATTTTTATTATGAGATATTTTTCGGTTACGTACATTACTTGTGTTGATTTTAAAGATTCTGTGGGAACTTTCATCGACAATAAGGCATTAAATACAGCTTAATAAATCGAGACAGCTTTAAAACGAACGAAATGTAATACCGGTTACGGTAATTGTAAGTTATTTTACTTTTGGGAGAGCCCTCAGTTGCTACGGAGGCGAGATTTTTTTGCGAAAAGTATACAATGAAATTGAAGTGTCTGTTTGTAATATTAAAATAATCGCTTTTTTCTAAATATATATATATATACATACGGTGCATATTACAAAAATAACATTTATTACTATTTTTGTCTGTTTGTTCCGGTTGGCTGGACCGATTTTGATGGAACTTTTAATGGCAGATAGCTGATGTTATAACGAATAACTTAGGCAATTTTATTTTAGAATCATAAAATATAAATTATCTTGAAACCTGCAAACTGGACAATAATTTTTTTGGTAATTTCCACGCGGTTCACAGTTAGTAGGCAATACATAAAAACAGACTTCAAATTTCAAACAAGTAAGAAAATTACACCATCACCAACACAGTCAAAATCGCATTATTGGGGATAACTCAAAAACTACTCGTCAGATGACGCTCAAATTTAAAAGGAACATGACAAGAACCAGCTTTCAAATAAACCATCATCAAAATCAGTACACCCAGCAATAAGTTATGAGGTGTGTATGTTAACACAAAAGAATACTGTCGAATTGAAAACCTCCTCCTTTTAGGTCGGTAAACAAATACCTTTAACCTGAATGAGTGAGACAGGACCGTTTAGTTAACCGATTGTGAAGGATGACCTGATGTTCATAAACTGACCGAGATATCCTCAAGTGATGCTTGACGTCAATCTTTTGACGACACAGTTTAACTGTACCGCGCTTTACATGGCTGGGACGACCAACGGTCCTTGCCTTGTTCTAGCACAGTTACTAAACACCCAGTTTTTGTACTCTTTGGCTTACGTTGTTCTTGCCTTTTTAGATTGTGCCCGCTATTTGCTACATAAAAGGGAAAAAAAATTGAAAATCCCGCAAAAGAATCCATGATGACTAATATCATGTAACACAAACAAGACAAGGAAATCCCGAAAACAATTTAATAAAGATTTTATTTTGAATGTACTCTTATCTGGCATTTCTCTACGTCACACTGGTACAGAATACCAATAGGCATTAATCTCGCCCTTTTTAACTCCTAGCATAAGGTGAATACAATAAAGACTAAATCTGACTGATATTATAAATGCGAAAGTTTGTTTGTTACTCCTTCACGCGACAACTGCTGAACCGATTTTCATGAAATTTGGCGCACACATAGAGGGTAACTTGGATTAACATATATGATAGGATTTATCTCGGAAATCCCGCGAGATCGAAATTTACGCGGGAAAAACTTCTACGCGTATGGGTATAACTTCTGAACAAACATATGTATTAATAAATAACTAACTAGTCTGTCTTAAAGGAAATCCCGCGGGATCGGGATTTACTCGGATAAAATTCCTGCGCGTACGAAGTAGCGCGTTCTAGCTACTAGGGATAGAAGGACTGAATAGTTTTCTCTCAGGAACATGGGACCAAAATGCAACGAAGAATCCTCCTGCGCTCTCCCTTTCACTCTGTGTAATACATGTATTGTGTTCCTGAGTTTAGTGTGAATTTAGTCCATAAAACTATTTCCAATAAAAGAATGACATAGGAATCATATTCCGGGAGTATCCATTGGGATCAAGCATTTATCCAGGTTTTCCTTTATAACTCATGTAGATAATATATTATAAATGTAAAAGTTTGTGAGGATAAATGGATGTTTGTTTCTCCGCACACAAAAACTATTAAATGGATGGTAATGAAATTTAGCACAGAGATAGATTATAGTCTGAAATAACGCATAGACAATTTTTTATCGACATACTACGCGGGTGAAGTCGCGGGTGGGCCCTAGTAAATAAATAAAATAAAGATTATTGGGGTATGTTACGGGAATAATCCGAGAAAATTGGTCTAAAAATTAAAAAATGCTTACTTCATTATTTGACCCCTTTTCTTCACAAATAGGGGTACTATGAAATATGTTATTTTGCAGGTTATAACCCTTTGTCACTCCTGGATGTCTATGAAAGCGTTCATAGCCGGCATGTTTTTAATTGTTGATTAGTAAGATAGATTAACGAAAAAAATAGTTTTGTAACTCGAATGAATATTTACCTGCCATTTTGAATCCGTAAGAAATCCTAATTTTAAATCATACTTTTTATGTGCCGTTTCCTCAAGTCTTAAAGGTCGACTGGTTTATGCTGCTGTCGAAGAATATTTATTTGGACGTTAGATGGTGTCAGGTGTGTTCGTCGGCGAACAATGAATCGTGACTGCGTACTCCCCCATAACGGAATCCACCAAGACTAGCCAATTTATGACTAGAACTTTATACATTTATAATACAGTCACTTGTAGAAATGTGGAGACGGAAATATTTTTTAATTGGGTGTTAGGGCCAGTGATATTTACGAAATCGTCGATGCATTTGTATGCAGCTTGTTGGTAGTCAGTGTAGTTATTTGGGCACTTTTTGCAACCAATATTTTTGTAATACGGATCTCGAGACTTTCTGACACTTCCCCTTACCTTTTATGATTGTTTTCGATAACATTAATGTCCCAATAATGAGCACAAGTTTTTCGTGACTGAGAAGGTCTAGAGCATTCTCCATCACACTGCTCCAACGCGGATTGCCCAAACCAAGGATAGGGTTTTTTTGCCGCCCGAAGGCCTCCAATAGCCCTGAACGTCTGTCGATAATAGCTGGGTCTGCTTAACGTACTCTCCAAAATTCGACAATGGTCATGGAATCCTTGTCACTTGTAGCCTTCCAGTTCTCGACGTCGCCTATTGGTAATTTTGTCAATCACCTACGATTGACGCCAGGCCTTGCGCGTTTTATTACGTAATTCCTGGTCTCCTGGTCCATGGTCCCTAAGACGAAATAGTTTTGAATATATTTATCTTAATCCTCCCGTATAAATATTCTATACCACTTACCTAACCTAACTAACCATTTCAATAAAATAATCTGACTTCGGTTCTGTTATATCGATTGGAGCCTAAACTGTATATTTTACAAAGGCAATTTATAAGTTTAGTAAGACTGTCCACAACGACAGAACAATAGCAGTGCTTCAGTATAAATCATAGCAGGTGACTGCTCGCAGGTCGTCTCAAACCATTATAGTTTATACTGTATTTGACATTATTTGCATGCTGGCATTTTGCGTCCATATTTTAATGTTTCATAGACATGTTGTCCTAGTTTTTAACAATGTAGCCACGTACGGATTCTATGAATAATGGCCAACTATGCTTCTAGCTAACTAGCCTACGCAGCATTAACATAGTGCCGTAACTAGGTAACCAAAGACCCTGGTGCAAAAAAACTAGGACCACAACTGACAGCAACAACGTCACTGTTATCAGTGATTCAGTCATGACCAAGAGATGACCTGAGGTATCCTTAATCCAAGTCCAAGCGTTGGAAGTTTTTATGACGCCCGAAGGCCTCCGACAAGGATACACTGTCATCAGCGACGAACACTCATGAACGGGAGATGAGATGAGGTTTCCTTAATCCAAGTCCAAGTGTCGGAAGGCCCGAAAGAATTAACGTCTGCTAATGGTAACAGCCAAGATCAACGGCTTTGCAAGACCTTAAAAACAATAAAGCGGACAAAAATTTGTGCCATGGGACGGAGGGAGGTGAACTAGATATTTTTCTGGATTTATAGCATAATATTATGTAAAATGTGTACTTTTTCGATAACTATAACTACTTATCCGGTTTCTCCTTCTGGAGGCCGCAGCCTCCCCTGCCCTCCCCTCGGTATATCCATGGTCGTGTTTCGTACAAACCACAAATATGCCAAAAAATTGCGTGCTCTTATTCCAAAATGGGAAGCAAGTCCATGAATATAAGTATACACAAAGAGAAATGCAAATTGTTTTTAATTGCTTTCCGGTAGAAAGTGGGTGAGTCTCAACACGGAACGGGCCGACCGAATCGGTTTGATTCTTGTCGAGGTAACGACAATGTGTTGACGACACGTTCAACTGCTGAATGATAATTGGGCTTTATTCGACTTCAGTAAGGTGCGTTCATATGAAAGCAGAGAATGATACATTTTTAATCGACTTGAAGAGGTTCTCGATTCGACTATGATTTTTAATGTTCGTTTCATCGTTTCTTATTGTTGGAGTATTGCTGTCTGTACCGATTTTAATTATTCTTTTTTAGTTGGAGGCTAGCACTTGACCTATATTTTCCATGTAATTTTTTGCGCCATCTGACGAGAACTTTTAAAGTTATTCCTTTTTTCCTTATTTTTCTTTTTATTCATCATTAACTTTTTATTGGGTGTACCGACTTTGATTATTCTTTTTTATTGGAAAAAAATACTAGTCACGTATTTCCATGAAATTTTGAGCGATATCTAACGAATAATTTTTAAATTGTCTTAATAATCCGTTAAATATGCATATTGGTAACGAATATGTTCATAATGATGTTCTTTGATTTGAAGTCAGTTTTCTTAAATCATAGAAATCTTGCAAGCTTAATTAGACCCACTTCCTGTTACATTACGGAGCTGATATTTCGCATAAACCTTCCGTCTTGATGACAATGCATTTTTATGATAAGCATGACCTGATACTTCGTTCAGGATTGGCTCCAGGCAAGGAAACTCCTCAACGGTTAACAACGGTTAGGGATCTGTAATTGAAATTTATGTTTTTAAATATTTTAATTAACCTAATTTTATTCGTAAGCTGACTTATATGGTCCCATTTAATAATACATACTTTACTAAAATCTTATTAACTCACTTTTTAAGCACAGCAAATGGAAGCAAACTGACTGCTTGAAAAACTCTGTAGGTTAGTTATTACGTTATCTGCGAAACGGTCATGACGTCACAAGATGGCGCAGATTTCTATTCAAAGTTTGAAGGGATCGTACAAGGATTTACTTCATTAATTCCACAATCAGTCCATGCAGTAATCCGGTACCGACGAGAGATATCTTAACCGCGTAGGTGTGATATACAGATCATCTATTTATATTAGCCTCAGGCTAGCCAGTGGACACAGACTAATAACACTTATTAATATTTACTTTCATAACATTAATACTTACTTTCTTAACGTCTGGCTTCATATTTAGTTTTTCTATATGACAGGGCATTAAAATTTGTCTTCATATTTGTACTAATATTATAAAGCTGAGGTGTATGTTTGTGTGATGGCGCTAATGTCAGGAACTAATGGTTCGAATTGAAAAAAAATCTGTTTGTTTTGGATAGACCCTTTACTGAGGCATGCTATAGGCTATATAACATCACGCTGCGACCAATAGGAGCTGAGCATTAGTAAGTTACAAAAACGAGAAAAAGTAGTTTTTTTAACAGCTTAATTTGAGATGAAAATTAATAAGGCTGTTACAGAAACGAGAATAATATTATTTTTTTAAGAACTTAGTCGGTATCTAGATTTTGTCTCCAAATTACCGCGAGTGAAACCGCGGGGTGCAATTAAGTAATTAATAAGTACACGTTTTTAGTCCATAAAATTATTTATTTAAATAATATTCGTAGATAAATTCTTCATACATAAATTGTATAATAACTACTTATATTTAATTAATACATACATAAAATCAAAGATATTTTGGTCACAGTTAAACCTTAATTATAATGATATTTATAAAACAAATTATGCCCTCTTTCAGGGGCATATAATTTTTTAAACTGATAAATAATTTTTAATTATAAACTGATTTTAATAAAAGAAATAGTAAATGTTAATACTGACATTACAATAAATGAGTAAAAACCACATTCAAATTCGAATCAGCCGTTTTGAAGATGAGTGTGTAAATGCACAGAGAAACTACTTGCTAATGTTTTAGGTTTTTTTGAACATCATTTATTTATTTATTTATTTATTAGCGCACTTATTATACAACGTACAATATCATTACTAAATTTTCACTATGTATATAAATCTAAGCGTTAGTATAATTATAAGTGACGACAGCGGTTAAAGCAACAAAAAAATCATATTTCAAATCTACTATTATTCAATTAAATTACAATTACAAATTATCTGAAAGCATACGCACAATAACTAAAATATTATTACAAAATATAAATAAAAAATACATCACGTTATTAAATATCATCTAACTATTATTTTAAGATATCCATAAACAATAAATCGGCTTGAGAGACTCATCATTATTTAAATGACCAAATCCACACAGAGGATGAATTTACTATGGAACAAACAAAATTGTCAGACATAAATGTGATTTCAGACATAAATTTGTGATTTGTAGTGAGTTTATTAAACTGTTGTGTTAAATTAACACAATCAAAAGATGCTATGACCCGTTTGAATAACATCTGGAAGAAAAGAGGAATCCGTCTCAAAACTATGATTAGATTGATAAGAATTTTGGTGTTCCCTATCTTCCTGTATGGAGTAGAAACGTGGACAATTCTTGCCTGATTAAAACAGAGAATTGATGCATTCGAGATTTGGTGCTGGAGAAGATTGCTGAGAATACCATGGACCGTGAGAAGTACCAATGCATCGATCCTGACCCAGCTCCGACTAAAAACTCGTTTGTCCACTATGAAAGCAACCTATGCTTTCGTATTTCGGTCATACAATGCGAATAGACGAAAATCTGGAAAGACTGATTGTAGTTGGAAACACTGACAGACGCTTGATAGAATCCGGTGGAGGCAGATCATTTGTGCCAAATGGAGTTCTGATGTTGACAACGATCCTCAGACATGAGGGACCGACCAGAAAGAGAGACAATGATAATTATTTATTATAGTCATTCTTAACTTATAAAAATATATAACATATTATTTTCGATATGTCCCATTACCATCAGGTGGGATTGTAGTAAAGTGCTAACTTATACATGATAAAAAAAACATAAGAATCATTAACATGTACCTATTTTACGCAGGAAAATAAAAAGTAAGTTTACATGCTGCTGTGACCACTACTGCCTATGGAATATACTAACACCAGTCAACTTCATTTGACGTCATATAATCTAATCATTTTTAAATATAGGAACACTGACACAGACTAAAAACACTGTTGACTTAAATTTTCTTATATCATGTGTCGTTTACACAAAAGTTCCACATATCTGGTTTTTTGGTCCACGTCTTGAAAAAGTTTTCTTTTACATTATCCCAATTTTTACGATATCTCTCTGCTTTTCTTTTCATTTCATTATATGGAATATTCTGAAGAGTGCTATCTCCGCAAATTTTTAATTTTATCTCATTATTGGTTGCTAATATATTCTGATATTTTTGATAAATTTTATATTTAGAGATGCATAAATAAGCGCTCACTAAATTGTGTCTCTTCTTTATTAGCCCTAACTTCACTCCATGTGAGGTTGCTTCTGATATTCTGAAACAAAGAGATATAACTTATTATCTGTTGCATAATTCAAATTTTAGACGCAATTGAATAAAATTACTAAAATAAAATTTATGGCTTATGTCCTAACTCAACATTCGATTTTTTTACATGAGATCCTGTAACAATGTTTTTTTTTATGTTATAAGCAGGCAAACATGCAGATTGGTCACCTTATAGTCAGTGATCACCACTGTACATGGACATTACCAGAATAGGTAAATTACTAACTTGTTGCCGGCCAGGATGGATGTAATACACATGCACTTGGTAGAAAAAGAAACAAAGGAAGTACTACTACATCACTAGCAGCTGCAGTGCTAGCAGCAGAAATCAATAACACCAACTGATTCCAGACACACTCACAACATACCACTACAGGATGGGTGAAGAAAGAATGTCTATATAAATGAAGCCTCAACTCTTACTTAAAATTTTTTTTTCTGTATAGATGGATTTTATCAAGGTGGATTCTATAACTCAATATTAAATCTGACTACAATAATACAAGAAGACCTATATTTAATATTTAAAAACCAATAATGTACATATATTAGTTTCTATTGTAGCTCAATTTTTTGTCTTAACACAAGATGAACATTTTTTACTATAAATGAAAAGTATTTAGAATGGCCACAGTTATGAAATTAAATACAATTACTTCGTCTTAAGCTCACTCAACAGAAGTCAAAATTTACCAACAAAACGTCCTCATATCAACTATTAAATTAATAACAAAATATATCATAAAATAGTCTATGATAAAGATAGAAATATTTTTTTATCAAATTATTTACCCATTCTTATTACTCGTATTGATCCAAATTATACTTGTTGCAGCTGATCTATTATTCAAATCTGATTTTTTATTTGGAAAAGATAATGTACTTTGATGAAATGTTGGCACCAGTTCAGTTGATAACTCACTTCCATTCCTATACAAAAAAGCTCTCTCCAGGGCCTCTTTGCAATATGGTACACCAGCTCCAAAGATAAAATGTTTAATATAAATTGGTTTAGCCAACAACATATCTAACAGGGCTCCATGGACACCCACATGAATCCATCTTGCTAACTTGTCACTACAAGAAACAGATAAGGTCGCATCACCTCTTCCAGGTTTTGTTCTTACTTGCCCGAGAGTATGATAATTGATACCAGATTCTTTCGAGTCCTGTTCCCCGGTAAGGAGGCACTTTGCTCCGGTCCTATGAACATCATTGCCTATTTCAAGCTTAGGTTTTTTATGCTCTATATCACATATATCAGTGTTAGTTGGACGTTTGTTTGTTTGAATAACATCACCGTATTCTTCCTCAATGGATTTCGGTACTATGGATGCATCGCCACAGGGTAACTGCGAGGAATAGAATACAAAATCTATGCCAGATTTTAACCTAAACATTCCATTTTCGAATGTAAATATTGAAGGCTTGCTTTGCAGTGTATTTTCAATATTTTCGTAAAGATACACTAAGAAACCACGTCGTGCAATAACTTCGGCGTGGCTATCATTCAGGACATTACCAGCTCCACTCATTTTTGAAGCTCCAATGCATTTGGACCCAGTTCCAAGCGAAACCACTTCATACTTTTCTTCATTCTCATATTGCACGATGCAGGACAATACAGTCCATTCATATTCAACCGGCTTACCAGTCTTTGGTAAGTTCTTGTAGCAATCTAAGCAGCTTTGTGCAATTCTATCCACCAACAATTCATTCATTTCAACTATTGTTTCATTCACAAACCTGGAGTATACAGGTTACTCTACAACAATATGAAACTAATTAAGACAATTTTGTCAAAAGGTAATATAAACAAAAAAAACAACCTCAAAATCCGCATACAATTCATTCATAGTAGGTACCTATTTCGATTGCGAGTTCAATGTCAGAAAACAAATGTCGGACTGACAAATTAACGTCAACTTTTTTTTATTTAAAATTTTACGGCATTGGGCTTATATCATACAGCCAAGTCTTCATTAATAATAAAATAGAACAGAGATACAATATTCAAAATAAATGTTACAGTTGCGCAACGTTTCCTCTATCATTTTAGTCTATCTATTAGTCTATAATTGTACGTCAAAATTATTGCTTGTTGATATGTATTTGTCAGTTGACTTTTTAAACCGTGATCCGTTTCAGTTACAGATTTATGTATACAAAATAAAGGACAACCTTATTAAAATTCAGTCTAATAATTTGAAAACTATAATAAAAATCAAAGAATGGATGGTTACAGTATGTGAATTAAAAATACTACTGTCACTTTGCCACGTAATAATAAAAATAGGCATCGTTGAAATAAATTATGACATGCAAAAATGTAAAGCTATATACCAATGTCCATTATGCCAATCGAACCTAAATGACATCTAACTCTATTTCTATTGAATAAAATAACCCTGCGACGGAATCTAATATAAATAAGTTAACATCAAGAAATCCACCAATCACATAGTAGCAGCGTGATGAATATGCTCTAAGCCTCTACAGTATGAATAGAGATCTATTCTTAATGGTACACCAATGGGCTGAAGCAAGCCAAAATCAAAAAACTATTTCTTATAAGGCCGTGTTTATGTTGAAAAGAGAAAGAAACACTGCCGGACATACGCAGAGTGAAGCTTCCGGATTTACGTCGCTTCACACTTTCATAAAGAGTAGGTTTACATAGACTATTACTATTTCCTGCCAATAACTACTAGGTACAGCAAGCTCTCTGAACAATCGGCCGAAAAATCCCCTTTAAGCTATTTAATTATACATACAAATATACAAAGAAACATCTTAGTTTGTCCTTTATAGACTCTGAAATAGCAGGAGATAGAGTTGTGATGTATTTAGCAACTTTGTTCAGAATTTTCTGAAAATGGTTTCGGTACTAAAATGATATCGATCGGACACAGAGTTGATGAGTTGATACGTAGCAACGCGCGCCGGGTACAGCTAGTATGACACATCCATGCAAGAACATTATTACATTAATGAACAGGTTAGCCTACCTGTAACCAGAACCCATATCAAATTTGAGGAATGTCGAGAAAAACTCTTCATCAATCTCATTACTGTTGAAGCGAGGCTGAAGTTAACGGGAAGCCAAGATTATGAAGATGACAAGCGTTGACAGGTTCCTTATTATTCCATGCATTTAACAGACACAAAAAGCTCTTGATTTATCAATAACTAACTTTGTCCCGCGACTACGTCTACGTCCCTGTGTTCACCCTCTATTTCTAGTATTAGTATATATATACAGTAGTACTATTAATAATAGGTAATAATCGAACATTCGATTTTCGATTTAATTATCTACATAAATTTTCCAACCTACATAATCTAATAGAGATTTTATCGTTGTTTAAACAGAAAAGCGGATTTTTAAATAGTTGTACCAGCATGTGCTTTTTATCTTATAAACAAGCAGGCCTGTTTACTGATGGTAAGCGTCATCGCGACCTTTGGACATTAGAAAGACTAGACTGAGGCGTTACTAACCTGTTACCTGGATGGAAGTAATGTACTAACGCGCAGGGTACCCCAGGGTACTGTTAACCCTACTGGTAGCCTTTTCTTGCCTCTTTCAACACCCTGGTCTACCAACATGAGATTGGGGTTTATATTCTAGGCCGACCCAATATGGCAAAACACTAGCGCGTTCTGTACTGTGCTGGCAAGATGTGATGCCTTAAGCAATTGCTTATGGACAGTTATGGGCAAACTGACTGCATTACCCAATAATTACGTAATTGACGCACAGATATAACCATATGACTAACATATACTACATTATTCGTACGGAAGCCAAGTACAACCTCTAAATCGTGAATAAAGCGATACAATCTCTGAATATCGATTGATCGAAGACCACAGTGCGCGCCATCTACCCAGTCACGATTCAATAACTAGAACCTATTCTTAATGTCATAATAACAATGCATTCACTCTTGTACACCAACAAAAGGATACAAGTATTGACTTGCATTGGTGCATGGAGTTTTATGTCCCCAGCGGTACCAATGTTGATAAAAAGTAATCTATGTTACTCTTCAGACCATCAACTATAACAACCCACACGAGATATATACATATATATTGCAAGATTTGACTCAAAATAAAATAATCTTTACTAATATTATAAATACGAAATTTCGTGAGGATGAATGGATTGATGTTTGTTCCTCTTCCACGCCAAAAGGACTGAAAAAATCTTTATGAAATTTGGCACAGAGGCGTACTATAGTCTGGTGATAGTGTACTTTTTCAATATACTTACTTACATACCTTACCTAACGCGAAGTCGTGGGCAGGAACTAATTAGAAATAATAGAATCCAACTTGAAAAGTGCAATGTGCATCGAGCAGTAGCAGAATATAGGGAATATAGAATGTTCTGTTATAGTCAAGACGGAAGCTGAAGCCGGCCTAAATATCGACACAACAAACAAATCCTGAGTATTCCTTAATACTTAAAAAAACGTAGGTATCCTATAGAAAAGATGTGCGGTTCCAATTTAGCATTCCAAACATCGCCGAGGGCAGCCAACAGTGAAAGGAAAGGAAACCAAGCTACCAGTGTGATTATTTCCTAGAGATTTCTATAACCACGGCTATTTATTTATCTTAATACTTCATCAGTTGCTTCCGTAAGTAATTTTATTAGACACGTACATAAAAGACCGTTAAACGGCACTGCAATGTCGTGTTTGATTCCCGGCAGGCGTAAAATGCCTGTGACACATGAATGATCATGCTCGGGATATAAGACATAGCTTAAAGATTGCTATCTAATTTTTGCTACTAGCGGTCACTAAACCTAGTGACCGTCCTGGCTGTAGCTTAACTTGTTTGATAGCTTTAAAATCGACGCCAGACGTCGGTCTACGAGCGCTTAACCAGGGTATTCATCCGTCCGTCTGTCCGTCTTTCAACATACATTGTTTGACTTGGGCCTCTGCCAATTTACGCCATGCCACGCCAAATTCATAATATTTGTTTGTTATCTAACGACAGCAATCGGTACCGACGCCTATGCGTACCCTTCGAAGGACGGAATTGCACAAAACTTTTGCACGGCCACGTTATTGCCTAACTTTTTCGATCATTCGCTCCTCGCAAGCCGTCGGCCTACGAGCGCCTCATGTAATAAAACACAATAAAAACGACAGTGTTTTGAATATCCCTGATAAAATCAACAACCTTGACTTTTAACATTCGCTTCGATTGCCAGTGCCCCAGGCCTCAGGTGCGAAGTTTCAATAGAATTCTTATCTTCATCTTATAATGCAATGAATAATTCAGTTTCCCAAATTATGCAACGATACAAATTGAAAACGTTTCGGCTAATTTGTACTAACACAGACCCCTGCGGTGTGGAACACCTTAGGAATATACATAACAAAAGCCTCAGTGTCTGATCGAATCTATGACTGAGAGGTGATATTTCATAGTTCTAAACCACGAAAATAAATGATTAAGAATACAAGTGTTTTGACGGATCACATTTTTGATACACGTTTTTTATTTATTTTATTATTAGATATAGGTCCTGGGGATGTAATTTCGTCATGTTGGCAACGATAGTAAAAAACATATTTTTTTTACCCTAAGTAAGTTAGCGCTTAACTACGACCCCACCTGATGGTATGTGGCGATGAAGTCTATGATGGTAAAATGTTGTAGTTACCTACTTATCTTGGCGTAGCATGGCGTAAATTGGACGAGGCCTGTGTCCAAAATTTAACTGTGAATGGTTGATAGATAGATGGATACATTAGCGACGTGCTGGCCAACGACTATGTTGACAACTTGCGTCGATTTTTAAGTAAACGACCAATTTTTATGTTTTATGTATTATTGAAAATATGTGCTGAGGAGTTTCTTTCGCCGTTTCTTCTCCTCATTATTATAGCACCTTTCCGAAGCGGTGGTAGATTCTACAAAATGACGTTCATAAGAGTTTTGTAAATACCTACATGAAATAAAAGATTTGATTTTGACAGCTACCACAGTTGATAGGTTAGGTGACCGCTAAGGGGAAACATTTCGTAAGCACTTCCATAGGTACCTCAGAAGGCAGGTAAAGCTGTCGATCCACTTGATAAATGGTTAAAGGCACAAAACAATGCTTAGGCACAATTCCGCAGTATGGACTTGAATTCTTGAATGTGCTTAATATATTAAAAAAAAAAACCCTAAATACTATTGTTTAATTGTTGTCCATGGCACAGAATGTGACAACAAGTTAATAACACCTATAACCCATAGAACAAAAGTTTATCTGTCACACAACACCGGCCACAGCCAGGAATAATATTATTCGAAATATTTTTAAATTAAAATGTAAGGTAGTGTAGGTGAGTACCCACATAATTAAAATCAAAAATTGTTTTACTTCAATCTCAATAAAACATCCATTAAATGGTAAAATAAACAGAACAAAATTATCGTTTCAATGTACTTAATACTTGTATGAAAACCCTACAACGTTCGTCTTGTTATCCGATAAGAAATCTGAATCGTGCCGAAGCCACATTAGCACTCGGTGAAGCACGTTCCGGACCTAGGATCTGATAGGTAATGCACCGCGCTGAACCAGTGCTGCCAGATGAAAAACTCGATTTGAAAAAGCACTAGAATTATACCGTCTAAAAGTGACGTTAAAGAAAAAAATATAAATACATATAAGAGATAACCATAAAGACGAGATTTAAAAACGAAAAATAACATTTTAATATAAAAAAAATCATATTTAACATCTTATGTATGACTTATCATACTTACACTTTAATGAAATATACTTACACTTTAATACATAAACTTTAATGAATATTTTCTTATTTCTTATATTAGAAAGTACTACATTGAAGTTGGATTCTAGTAAAAGCTGGAATAATTTCCCCGCATCGGTGTTCCCGTTTGATTACATGTAAATGTGTTGCGCTTTACGAAAGACTTCATCGCCACTTACCGTCAGGTGGGATCGTACATTATTGGGATCGTAATTTATTTGATGGGATGCTAAATTATTTAAGGTAAATGCACTATTTTCACTGTCCATATCCAGTATTTTTTGCACTTCTACCACAATGCCAAGAGAATGTTTACAAATAACCTCTTTGCCTAGCAACAAAACTTTTTTCCTTAGCGCATAACATAGTATTAAAAAAAAAAATGACTAACATAATGTGTAATATGGGTGGCTAGACAACGATTATTAGTACACATTATTTTTTAAAATCGTGGACAAAATAAACGCACTAAATTCTCATATACATACGTAACATGTAAAAAATTCGCTAGATCTGATACTGAAAGCACTAAAATGGCAACACTGGCACACTCCCTGGTATATGTTACTACAGCTCCCCGGTGTTCCCGAGTACAAATATCGTCCATTCGATCTTCAAACTGCCCTCCGCTATCCGATATGAACTACCTGATTCCAACATTGCGTGAGGCGGAAGTACAGTACTCATTTCGACTCAAATAATTTTAAATGGATCGTTTAGCCGTGGTATCAGTTGTTTTGTGCTAAATATCAAGATATTGATCTTTAAGAATGTATTTAACCGCAAATGTATACGAAAAATTTATGCCCACTTCTATATTCTATGTCTTTACAGAAAACTTTGAGAGAAAGATTCTCTAAAGGCCTACTACTCCAATTATAAAAATCGTGTCAAAAACAAAATGTTTGAAGGGTAGTTAACTTTTTTCAGATTTTTTTCAATGTCTAGGCGACTAAACTTTTATTATGGAGAGCGTGTGGACTGTTCAACTGGGGGTAAGTAATCATTGCCGGCATGGACTTAGGACTTAACATACCAGGGTGTCACGAACACGGTAAGTTGGCCGGCCAAAAGGGTAGTATCTAATCTTAATAACCCTAATATGAGAAAATGAATATTTCGCTCTGTGTCCCGCAGTTACGCAATTCGCTAGCAATTATCATCATCTCAACTACCATGTAATATAATATACATGTACTACATCTATGAACGCAGCCGTAACTATCCCACTGTTGGGCTCACGTCTCCATTAACAAAGTGAAGGGTACAAACAATAGTCCATCAGACTCGGGACTTCAGATTCGGGACTTCGCGGACCTTTGAGAACATGGGGAAACTCTTCAGAGAGCAGGTTTTCTCACTTTATCCCTTACCGAAGCATATGATAATTGATTTCTAACACAATCATAACTTTGAATAAGCACCTACAATTATAATTTAGATTCTCCCACTCTGGAAACCAATTTTACACGAACTAAGCTATCTATAGGTAGTATAACGAGTATAGTTATCGCTAACTAGTACTACGAGTGGCTATAATTACTTAAATTATCGTTTCAATTTAACGGATGAGTATTTATGAAATAACTCAATTCTCGCTGTCAATTTTAATGTCTTAACGTATACCTAAGTTGCGTTGCTGCATAAATCGAAGAGTGCTTAATACGAAGATTTACGAGTGTGGTTAGGAAGATTCCAGGTACCTATGATGTCTATAAGCTAGCACAACCGGTGATCAATTAAATTCCACACATACAAGGACATCTTTAGCGTCCGCAGGTAACGGTCACAGGTAATAAGTATCGGTATTCGCGGGCTATCTGTCAGCGTGGTATTAACGGTAATTTTTTTTATGCATATGCAATAATTTGCTTTTTATTCAAACTTAATTTAATATTTATCTTTTGTTAAATGATTTAAACCGATTTACGAAAGTATAATAGGGTACCTTATTTTTCAACGAAGATTAATTTATTATTCCTCCAGGCATGTGCCGTTAATGTGACAAAATAACAGATTACAGTGGTAGATTTAAAAAATAACGTTCATAAGTGTATTGCCCATACGTACGAGAATGAATGAATTTTGATTTTGACAGGATGTATTGAAGGGTTTAAAATAAAGTACCTTGTTGCCGAAAAACGCGTTGGTGACTTCCCCCTGGAATTGCTACTATTTGGGATTTGGTTGTTCCTTTGTGTGCCATATAAAGAAGCGCACTTCTATCTCGCTCTGTTGTATACCATTCCGGCATCAAGAGCGAGATAGCAAGTGAGGGCTATTTATACCCGTGCTTAACTTAGCCCCCTTTCATGGGGAAAGGGGCAATTAGTTGGCGTGACCGCGCATAGTTTAAACCTACGTCGTGCAGGC
>DWJZ01001263.1:0-24417 GCA_018249125.1 Asbolis capucinus
TCAGGCAAAAGGAAATCTTCAACGGTTAAGAATATATAGACGAAATTAATACTTTCGTACATTTCAGAGAACAAATCTACTTTGCTGATGTTGCATGTTATATGTTTTCGGTTACACAATAGTATAGTATTCATTAATTTATCAGGCTGGAAATGTGGTAGGGAGTGAGCGAATCGACTGAGTATGAGGACGTTGAGTATTGTACATATATTGCTCCATGCAAGTGAGCATGCAGTCTTATAGAAACCTGTGTAAGTCTGTTAGTAAGTGAGTGAATCGAGTGAGTGAGACGAAGAGCGAGCATGCGATAATACTCAAATCTAGAGATATGAGAACGAGAGATCAAAGGAATGGTGAAGAATAGTGTAGGAATAGTATTGGATGACAGCTTAAAAAATATGTGGTTAGTATTTTTGCGCGTCACATTGAATAGCATAATAGGGATAAAGAGAGGATTTGGTACTTATACCGGAGACGAGGAGGTTGTCGTAGGAGATGAATTTAATGGACACGAGGGAAGAAAATATGACGCAAATTGATTATTTGTAAGTTAAGACGTCTACGAATTCCACTTAAGGAAATTAGCAATACTGATTCGGAACGAGGCCAGCATCGCTCATCTGTCAGTGAAGACACTATGAACATGATTGCTTATACTTATGGAAACGTTAAGCAAACTATTATCAGCAGTCCCAGATATCGAACTTCAATAAGTTAGCTAAGGTATATATGATTATGCTACCAAACCAGATTTTTTTCATTGCGGTGAGTGTTTATCAAGAATTTCTTAAAATTAGGGCTCTGGAATACTTGATACGGAACATAAAGGAACTGACCCCTTAGCTGAGCTAAATTATATAGGATAGTGAAATGCTGCGAACGGAAAAGTTTTTCAGTGCGATGAGTGGTGACCAAGTATATGTTAAAATCGAAGATCTTGAGTATCGGAAGTGGAACTTGAAAGGTTCAGCTAAACTATACAAGGTAGTGAAATGCTGTCAAGGGAGAAGTTTTTCAGTGCGATGAGTATTGAGCAAGGATATGTTAATATTGAGGATCTTGAGTACGGGATATGGAACTTGAAGGTTTCAACTAAACAATACATTATAGTGAAATACATTATAGTAACTAAACAATACATATACTGCCAAAGGAAAAGTTTTTCAGTGCGGTGAGTGTTGACCAAACATCATCGCCGACCAGGTCGAAAAGACTTAAGTAGATAAGCTGTATATCGTAGAAGTAACTGGTGTTAATGACACTAACCGGCTGATACACCGACCACATATCACATCAGAACGAGGGACAGTTGAATATTGAGAGGGAGACAACTGAAGTACGGGGAGAAAAGGGAAAAGGTGGAACTGGCTTTACAGTCGTTAGGTGGCTGGTTGAAGTTAGTGTAATCATATTAATTTTCAATATAATCAATACTCAGCACCTATGACACATTTATAACTGGTTGCTGTCTGTTATTTAGAAAAGAAATGTAACTGAATAACAATAGAATACAGAATTTTACATTTTACTGATGCAATTTTAAAAGACGCTGGTTTTAAAATACGATTATTATTCATTCAGTTGGCTTGAATACATTTTTATTAATTGAGCAGGACAACGTCTGCCGGGTCAGCTAGTAGTTTATAATTTTATACAGAATGGAAATTTTATAGATTAATCTGGATGAAATAGAACGGAAAGAACAAGATAGAAAATGTTTGAGCGGTATAGAAGTAATTTAAAAATAGAATTTCTAGAACTTTCTGGGCGCAATGAAAATGAAAACACATAAACTAAACCAAAATTATAATAATAACCTTTATATAAAATACGGAAAGACTTGGAATATTCCGTGCTATAAATTTCAAGCTAACAGCCGCGCGTCACGATACTGCCTCAGTTCATTTTATTTATAAACATATAGTCATAAACGCATTCCCACCAAGTATTACAAAATCCATTCCTCAGCCTTTAGCCTGCAGTTGGATAGCAGTCCAACATATTCATCTGTCCATCGTCTCGGCCGATGTCAAACACGGGACCATAGTCGAACGTACCACCATCTAAGCTCGAAGTTTGTAGGGGTATCGCGTAGGCGTTATGAGATGTTTCGAATCGAACTACATATTACAAGCCGTACTCCATTATAATAAGCTCAGATTGTCGATGGGTTTTCTAATGAAGGTTGTCTGGGTCAACCTTGTTATGTTTACGGCCACGGTATCTTGTTACCACCCACCTTTGGTATTTGGATTGACAGAGTTTTCTCTGAGTATTATTATTGACAGTATCGTCTATTAATATCGTAATGTAAACAACATAATTCGAATTATTCACCATACAAAATCAAGTTAGTATAGGGAAAATTTCAGATCTAATTTGCTACGATTATACAATCAACGAATAAAGCGTATGTACATAGTCCGAGGATTGGCTTCGGTTAGAAGCGAACGGAAAAGTTACACAACAGCGGGCGCCGTCGGTAACAAGATGGGTGACCGCTAGTGGTAGAAATTTCATCAACGATTCCGTTCTTTGGAGGGTACACAAGACCGTTGCTTAGACTTCAATCGTCAAGCCATGGCGGCTTTCAGGCGGCATAGAAAAATCTTCTTACACCTGGGTTGGCCACTGACACATTAGGAGCATTGTGCTGAGTTTGAGGAGATGCTCGTGCTCAGTAGTGGGCCATCGATGGGTTGAAGCCATACAACCGACAAAAGCCGTAATAGTCGCGGGGTATTCGGGTTCAAGTCTATGCACAATGTTGGAACTACGAGTATAGTAAGCAGCACGAGTCTTGAGCACAGATGAAAAGATTTTAGGACTCATATACACTTTCGGAAAATTGGCAAGCAATTTGTCACAGAAAAAATAAAGCATTTTATAGAATTACAATGGCAATTTTTTTGCGGGAGGGCGGATGGATACATAATGGATGTTTACTATTCCTTCACGCTAAAACTACTGTAAGGATCTCAATGAAATTTGGCACAGAGATAGATTATGGTCTACAGTTTATCAAGGCATCGAGCGATGCCACGGGTGGAGACTAGTATGTCATAAAGATCAGAGCAATGGTGCCTTGGGCTGTAACTGGCAGCAAAGCAACGGGTCTTTGGTTCAAAGCAGAGAATGTTTTTTATGTGACATATTGTTATTGGCATCCTCTGCGGACCGCTTGGAGGACCTCCCACCCAGGGATCATCAGTCAGTCGCTCCTAGCTCAGCGGCTTGTGTCGATCTTTAGATAAGCAGCGAGGGCGGCTGCTAGTAGTAATAAGCCAGCCCATCCACACGGAGCAGCATGGCGTAGTCTCGGCCTCCTCAGCACGAAGAGAGACCGGTGCTCAGCAGTGGTCGAATAATTGGGAACAATGTCAAACAGTTTTGTATTGCAAACTATTGTGATGCTGATGTATTTTTGCCTACAACAATTTTAATATCAAAAAGATATCCTGTGCGTTCACATTACGTTAAAAACTTCCCAAGCGGTGACGTCATCTGCAACCTGGTTGCTTTTACGTTTGACATACAATCTAACGATCGTGCGTTCTAGCCTTCACTTGTGTACTCATCTGACTGAGGTTTCAATATGTTCTACACATTCATTACACCCATTGTACTTAGTTGTTCGTCATTAATAAATTGAAAGCACATTGTGACATGGTGGAACGTGTTTGTTATGTGTTGACTGTTTGAAACGAACTGGATAAAATATCAGTCCACATTTTAAGTGATGCACAGGCGCAGGCAGTATGTGCTGTGTCACATTCTTGTCACTGACCGACATCTAGTAGTATTATGGATCGAAGGTTATGTTATATTCTAACTAATAAATACTCATTGTATTGAGTAGATTTTGGATTTCTTTTATAATTTGGCTCTTCTCTTAGAGCAGGCGTTGGCAACTTGTGCCCCGCGTGCCACATGCGACTTGAACGACATTACAATGCAGCCCACACAGATCCCATTTCAACGATGCAACTTGCCGTTTCTTATGATCCCCTTGACGACGAAACATCAAATGCCACCAGTATCAATATACTTATAATATTTGTGGCCGTGTCTTAGAGTATTCAATTTATGTTCTTATATTCAAGTTATGTTCCCATACAACAATAACAAGTTAGTTAATAGCCCGTTATTGTTTCAGGTTACACACATGAGACGCTTTATTCACTACTTATTTTATTGCCAACACTTTTAATGATCCTTTTGCTTTTGCTATTTTCAGAAGTTAATCCGTAAAATGGTGAAAAATGGTTGTGCACGAAGTTATGTGTTCAACTAGCCTACAAATACCAGCCAGTATGATATAAAACATACTGAAATATTACGCCGTAAATCCACGGTATGTATGAAATATTCGCAGTAATACCAAGATTCCTTGTGGCCTAAGGTGGAAAGGCTCGGTTCACAAGAATCGGAGATTGTGGGTTCAAATCCCACCAGGGTGTTTGGATAAGGTAAACCTAACATTTTTACTTTGTTTTATTACGAGTATGTGTACTGAAGTTATAATTTTTATTATTACTCTTTGTTCGTTTAATATTTTTGTTTAATATTTGGCACAAGCACTTACTTTTAATATATCCTAATAAAACTATAAATTGTTTTTGCAATGTTTTTTTATTAACAGTTTTTATTCAAATGTTTATTTTTATTGATAAATATATATTTGTATATTTCAAACAAATACAACAATTTCACCTGATTGATAAGTACGTACTAATAAAATGTAATCAATTTCATGAAGAATATAATTATGTTGTTGATCAAGAAATATTGTATTTCTCAGAAGTCTCAAGTGCCCAGACAGAACAAGGAAAGAGAGGAGTCGTTGTTCAGCTGATCAATCCAGTTTATATGTCTACACTAAGTTTCAAAATAATTTGGTATTTGATGAAAACTATTATCACACATATAATTCATATTTTGTTGATTTTTTGTCAATACTCTCAACTAAGGGAAATGTTGATTTAAATGAACACTCGAAATTGAATGAGTATTGTGTTTCATGTTCCATAGTTGATAATGTCAGATTTATACAAATATCTTTGTTTTATGATACCTAGCGTTTGATGTCAAAGTAAGGCGAAAATGAACCGTGGCCTATCAAAACTAAAAAAAATGCCAATTATTTTAAAGGACGACTTTAATTAGAATTGAAAGATATGTCGACACGGAAGTCGACAAAGAAGGAAGTTTTCACTCTTAGCTTTCATTCTCGAGTATCTCGGTGGTGGTCTATCACGTTTAATTCTAACTAGTATTTTTTGCTAGTAATCAAGCGACGCAAGCTTGATTTCAATCTCTTAACGGCCCTTTACGAAATGGGTACCACATAGGAGATGTGTGGGGGGCTAGTGGCCAGACTAAGCTCAAAAGACTTTTGAGACCTTTTCTGAAAAAAGCAATTACAGTCTTTGATTGCTTTAAATGGAGTGTACATTCAATCGATCACGTTACAAAGTTATCGTATTATATTCACATAACAACGAATTAAGCTTTCAGACGAGTATAGATTCACCCAGACTTGTGAAGGACTTGTAAAGGTTGAATCAGACGTTCATAAAAGGTACTTAAGTTATGACGTAGGTAATGACGTCTTGAGCTTACGAGCGATCGGCTCCTAGCGTTGTACAAACACAATGCTCTTTTTCGCCATTTTACACTTCCAACAGTTTTAATTACAACATCTTGAAGTTTGATTGTAAAAAAGGGTTTGTAATTTTCCATTTTCTCCCTCTGAGCAATCTATTTCGGTTAAAAATACAATAAATTGTTTTTGTGTAAATCGAATCTTTTGGGTCTGTATGAACATTTATCGTTACATAACCAGCTATTTTAAGAATCCGCTGGTTTCTTATAAGTTTCAAGGCAACCTTACTGCTACGTCATTAACCCTTGCAAAAGTCACATGCTCAGAAACGAGGCGCGTGACACATTTTTTAAATCCTAGAAGTTCATAATAGCATTTGTATTGAGCTAAGAATTTATTCCCAGCACCTATTGGCAGGTGTTGTGCCATTTCATTAGGAACTCTTATATTGTATCAAGTACATGTCTATCTCGTATTTGCTGAGAAGTTGGCAACTAAATAATGCCTCGTGGTCAGTATTACTGTTTTGTTTTTGCAAATTTATTCCTTTATCGTTATTACACAATTCTAAATTAATTAATGACCTTAAAATAAATGATTCTTCACAGGTGTTATTTGAGGATAATATATACTTTCCAATGTATCTTAATACTGGTGTAAAAACGGTCCATGGCGGTCTAAGGTTAAGAACAAGGGCCTGCACCTCGCCTATCACCTCAAGCTTCATTTTACAGCTGTCTGTTCTTCACAACGTCATCATTTTGGCCCCAGGATTATCAAAAGAACAATCCTGAGTTTTTAGAATAAAGAAGATCAAAACATCTTGCACTTCAGTTTGTGTGCATGCACCCACGTACGTAGGTATTTGTAAAATATAATTGTGACAGTTGTCAGATGAGTTTTAATCTTATATGCCAGTTATATATTGGTGTTATCTGTCGGAATGCAGGCATGTTGGTCATCGGTAACAATTCCAGCGTCGATTAGAGTAGTGAATACTTCAAGTGTGACAATACCTACTACTACTAGTATGAAATAGTATTCAACCCTAATTAATCTCCTTTAAAGACACGTCTTCGGTAATAAAACTTAAGTAGGCTTTGACTTAAATTAACAGTTCGATCACACTTTTACAGGGTCTAGACGTGAATATACGAGTAAAGAAAGAAGGCCGTAAGAAAGCTGGCTTACGATCCTGTTTATTAACAACTCGTCAGACTAAGAGCTGTTGGTTGCTGGCGTTGATGAAGCCTCATTTGTAAATTAGACTAAATGTGAAACAGACCATGTTGGTGGAAACTTGAAAAGAGATATTTAGTCCTGTAGGGTAGCGGAAGTCGACGAAGGGATTTATTTACTGAATCTAGGCGCGGGCTAGTGCAGGTCTGCAACTTACCCCTGGTTCACGTACAGACCTTGCCCAATGTCCTACCATGCGATTCTAATTTAAACCTTTTTGCATCTACATATGCATTTCCGTTTTATTTCGTCATAGAAAGGAACCAATAGCTCATTTAACAAAACTCAGTATTTTACAATACAAAGTCCCTAAATGAACTATAAAATTAATAAAAAAATGTAAACAAGATATTTAAGAGAATTGTTTGATAAAGCCTAATGTCACAAACAGTGTTGAATTACATGATGCAGGACCCTAGGGTACGGCAGTACTCCGGAATGTTTGTTTACTTTCGATTTATACACATTAGCGACAAGTGTAGCGCTCATATCCATCTTGTGACCGTTTTTAGCGATCGGAAAAGTTAAGAAACAGCAGGCGTAAACACAAATCAAAATCTCATTTAATAACTTCGCTTAGCTCGCTGCTCGCCAGCAATACGACAGGATCAAACGCCACCAGCCACCGCCCGAGTGTCCAAGTGACTTTACTAGGAACAGACACTTTACGTCGCGTGGATGATGTCCTCTCTTCTTTACGAGTCACCCTGGTGAGCCGAGTGTACTGTAGCACACACACTTGCCACAATTGTCATGAGTTACGTCAAAGGTCATTTATGCTACGATGGTAAGTTGTGCGGTGCACACTTTGGTGTGTATTGGTTGTGGTGTGCAATCATCGTCATGCGTTATGGTAGCCACTCGCGCGTCACATTCGATGAGACAGACACCCTCTTGTAGTCATTCCGGGCCTAACATCGGCCGGTCTCACCACGGGTTAAGGTAAATTTAAATATGTTATAAACGTATCATTATTTTAAAATATAAAATAAGTATTTCATAATTTATTTAACTACTGCTGTGCTGTTTTTTTGACCTCTCCAAGTTCTGGTTCCCATAGCAGCAGCATCAAGGGTCCAATGTGTTGCGATAGGCAGAAGACAACTTAAATAACAAGCAGCGGACCAGTATAAAATTATAACCGCACACTTTGTATATCTGCTCGTTAGTTTTATATTATAAAAATTTACATCAATGTACATACATATATGTATCTAAAATAGTTTTTATTCAAATGAGCAGTGCGAAGTATGTCACAGTTCACTTAATATTTATAAAGGTCATAAAATCACTGTTTCTATGAACTCGTGACTGTCATTACACGTGACAGAGTCACTGACGCGTCGCGTTACGCCTGCCAGTAGCTATTAGCGATACTCGGTGCATATTACACACGAGTAAGTAGACCACTCAACCGGGGTGTTTACCTGAAAGTAAACATTAGACAGCGCGATGTCAACATCCCCTCGGCTCTCCACGCACAATGTGTGGGGTATACGCCTGGTGGTGGTGTTTGGTGGACTCCACACACTTACGAGAACTTTATAGAGATCTTTCGGAAGTTCAGGTGTCTTCGGGATATTTTAACTTAGAAAGTGATAATCATAATCAACTTCGGATACGTATGTTCAAATTTATAATATTAAAAAAAACGACACCTAAGGCCGTGGAGCTGGCAGTCGATGAGCCATGTCGGCGTTCAGGCGGCCAACCGTTATTACCCCCTCTAATCCGCACTCAAGTCAGGGTGGGAGGGTTTGGGAGATCTCTGCAGAGATTTAGATGAAAATTGGCATAATTGAATTTTAAAACCCTAGTATGGTTATAGGGTAGGTTTTATCCCAGGAAATGGCTTTGTTCCCACAGCTGCCTTCCTGTAAATTTAGTATGGCAACTCCGAAATTAATGGAAAAATTTTGGTAAAACTTGCCATATTTGTAGCTCAGGATACTTTTTATCCCATAAAATTACTTTGTTTCCGTGGGATAATAGGTTAAAATTTGCATGGAAACTCTGAAACCACTGGACCACTTTAGACATAATTGTGCATGTTTGAAGCTGAAAATGCGACCATTTCATGATGTGGCAAATCTGCGATAAGGCCACGAATGTACATGTTAATTAATTAATTAAAGTCAGGTTTGCTTAAAAACTAGTTTGAAAATACATTATTTTGTAAATAAAATTCAATTTCCTTTTCAGATTTTAATCTCTACGTTTCTTAATATATTAAGGCGTAGTTTTTAACAAAACATCTCTCTAACATTTTCTATAATCTTCTGAAAGTAAAAGTTTAATGAACAGAACAAAATATCGATTCCGCACACCAAAGGTTCTGTAACGCTGCAAAATATGTCAAAAAATGATTTCTTGTATGTATGTATGTGCTACCGAATGATCTTAAACTATGTTCTATTATTATTAGTAAGTTTGTTATTAGGTTCAAAAGATAAGGACTCGAGTGGAGCTCTGTCAATTTATTAATTCTTTAAATGGACATTTTTTTAACTTGGATTAAGTGAATGCTTGACGTTTCTACTCTGATAACCAAACAGATCAGCCATTTCTGAGATTAGCGTGCAAAGGGACAGAAAAAAACATTAAATGCACATTAATAGGTTCTTCCAAATATAGTTCCAAGCATTGTGAGCAGTTACTATAGGTGACTATTGTTGGGACTAACATTGATTTGAATATATACTATACTATGTTGACGGAATGTCCGTATTAATTGATATACTCCTTATAGCGTTTCCTGGCTGTGTCTCTTATCGAGTGTTATCATGTAGTACTGCTGCTAAGATCTCTTGTCACAATATGAGATACAGTCCACCGCTCACCACATTAGCCATGTGAGGGTTGCTAGACTTCACCTTTGAGAACCTGCGGAACTCTGTGCAGGTTCTACTTCAATATCAATGTAAGTGACAATCAATTTGTAATATAGCACACTTTTTAAATGTATAGTTGGCATTCAAACTCAGATTCCGAGTGGGGGATGCAAAAGATGGACGGATACAGGCTCGGGTTACCTCTCACAATATAGGCCACAGTCTAGCAAGCTAGTGAAGTGCACATTTATGGGAAACTGTCAGAAATGCATATTTCGTTCCAATGTTTCCCATCACCGAAGCATGTTGATAGTACGTAACATTAGAGATGTGCAGGGCTTGAAGCCAGGACGTCGAGTTCGAGAGACTAACGTTCAGTAGACCGCTGGGCTATCGCCGCGTTTGATTACGAATCTATGAATATAATATTGTAGGACCTCCAAATATAATATGATTTTAAACCGGATTCATCGTGGACTGTGTACATTATTCTATGCCGAGACCATGGTCCATGTAATTTTGTAGCTTTTATCGTAGGATGCGGGGTGTAGGGCCTTCTTCTCATATCCAGCCCACTCTGAAAACCAGTAGACGAAGGACTGTCGCGCACTTCGGACGTTGCGACATATCCAGTGCGAATTTGCCTCTAGTTCGCGCGGCAATATAAGTTCGTCGAGATGTGCTGGAGCCTCAGTTCGTGCGCTGGCGGCCAGCGGAGCAGTAACTTGACAAGGTCAGTGCTATCGATGTCAACAACCATTCTGGTTCACCACTTATATATAACATATTGGTTGTTTAGCGTCAACATGTTTAGTTATTATGTGCAAAATAATAAAAAAAAACAATTGTCTAAACGAAATTTAAGTTCCTATTATTTCCTTAATAACATGTATCTTAATAATTATAATTAGAATATAAGAATAAAAAAGCTTCACATAAAATAAATAAATAATTGTTTCACCATCGACGACTGTCTCGTACATCGCATGATGGTAGTTTGTTTATCAGTTTGTTCGTTTGTCCTTTATAGACTACGACATAGTAAGAGATGGAGTACTAATGCTTTTGTTCAGAATTCTCTAGGAATTGTTTTAGTACCAAAATGGTATGATGTGTACACACATGGTTCATGTGAATTCGAATTCGAAACTACTATTCCGATTTTGAAAATAGAATGCCAGGAGCAACAGAGACTAATACTATAAAAAATATTGGAGGGAACAGAACTTGCAGGATAAGGTAGTGCGTGGAAGAGTTCTTACGACCGCTTCTTAAGTAAAAGATTAATGATTTCTTTAGAAAACTTGTAATAAATATGCTTTCGGCTGTTCGCGATTTTTTTCCTTCGCTGCTTCGCGCTTGCGACGAGCTTATTGGTGACGTAGAAAGAAAACGAAGTCAGAAGCGCTGAGTGTTAAGATAAACAAGTTTAAGATCGGGCGAGCAGATGAGCGCGCACCTTGCACTTGGCGCGTGGAGCGTACTCGCGTCCCGCCATCATCTCACACACACATACATATTATATTGTTTTCAAGTGACTTCTTAAACGGTTGAGGTTCTCAATTCATTTTATTCGGTTTGTTTTTTATATCACCTATTTACTGCGTGTATCGATTTTGATGATTTATTATAGTGGAAAGCTGTTGCTTGTTATTAGGTACCATTTTGAGAGGCACCCGACCAGTAGTATTTTAGTTATCACTAATAGTACGTGTTTAATCGACGACTCCGTTGATAATCTTCTATCTCTTCCGTGGTTCATCTAATATCCATACCACGGCTAACTTTATAAACCCTCAAACTACATTCTGTTATTCGCACATGCTTAACAGCGAACCTATAAGCATAAGTGAAATTATTTATTTCATCATAGGAACATCGAGTTTGCTTAAACAAAGTCAAAAGATAAGACGTGCCGAAACTTTTGATCTTCACTTTTGGTTACCAGACGGCTGCCAGTTATTTTGATCAAAAAATAGTTTATCTTAAAGAAAATAATGCTTGAGCATGAATTTAATATTAACCGTAAGTGAGAGTAGGAAAAAAGAACTCCTTGGGAGTTACTTACCGCTTCTTCTATCATCTCTCACTGTAGGGATTTATTTAGCGATGGTGTAATTTGTCTTCAATCCATCGATTGCCCACTACCGAGCACTGTTGTCTCCTCACTGAGGAGGCCTAGAGCATACTCCACCAGGCTGCTCCAATGTGCTAACGACAACAACCGGGAGCGACGGCTTCACGTGCATTGCATTGTTGTCACCAGCGGCCACCCGTCCTCCTAACAATAGGAACAAGCCGCCGGCCTATGAACGCTGCATTTATTCAGTAGTACCTACTACTAATAGTTTTGTAGTCTGATGACTAAAGTTACTCAGAAAACGATCCGTTACTTTTAAATCCTCGAAATAATTGATCAACACTGTCTCTCAGGAAATAAAACAGTGAATCCTGATCGTATAAAAGAAACCACGTTTAAAATATTCCAGCCTCGTTCATAGGTAGCCTGCGTGACCGCCATTCGTAACGGCAGTTGTTTGTTTTGAATGAGGATGCCATCTCGGCAGCACAGCGGAATTATTGTTGTATTTTATGAATCAAGAACCACCAGAAGCTTTTGTAAAGGTCGTTGTGAAGTATCTTATAGATGACCTGGCGCTTGCTAAATGTTTTATTTCAGGTATTCCAGGTGTCCAGAAACACGCAGTGGTGTGGTAATGGTTTGAACGTTGGTCTCTCGAATGGGACGTGCTGGGGTCAAATCCTACGCGCATCTCATTTTCGAAATGATGTGCGTATCAGGAGTTGATTATCATTTGCAGCGGTGACATCGTAAGATAGCAGCCTAAGATAGCATCGTTAAATAGCAATCGTTAAGCCATGTTTAGGATTTCGGGTGGCTTAAAAACTTCCGACACTTGGGTTGACCATCAACCCTACTACCGATCCGTATCGTAATGGAGTAAGCTTTAGGCCTCTTCGGCATGAGGTGAAGCCCGTGCTGTATAGTGGGAACGTGTGAAGAGACAACGTTGAAACTCCAATGTGCAATTTTTAAAAGTCGAGTGTCTAGGCCTAGTGTAGTCGTAACACATTACAACACAAGCTACACACACCTGGAATACTTCCCGTCACACAAAGTTGGAGCATGAGTCAAACTTCAGCGGCAAGTAAGCCAGGTTTCGTGACCCAAATCATAACGACTACCGTATTTTTCCCAAGCAATTTGAACCTCTATCTTACTATCAAGGAGTTCTGATAAGTTCGGACAAAGGCAGCGAGACCTGAGCACAGTGAACCCAACGAGGGTTCACGAGCCCTTGTTGAAGGGATTCGCGGATTGCACCGAGAGCTGTTTCTCGATCTCGGTAGTAGGAAAAAAAATAATTAGTATTCTTTTCAAATTACACATTATAAATTACATCCTATTAATGTGTTAAACCCACTACAAGAACGTCCTTGTATAATACCTATTGTGTGTTACAAAAAATATCTTTATATAAAAATCCACTGTCATGATGTTTGTTTGCGCTAATCTCTGCAACCGCTGAATCGATTTCAATAAAATTTGTAGATATCTCATTTTGTAAATATCTATAATCGGGTAAGCAAGTAAAAGATGGGATAGTTTGTAGCCCGATTATAAAATGTTATGTTGTTTATTACACGGAATGACGTGGAATGTCTGATGAATAATTATTCATATGGCAGAACGACGTCTGGAATGCTTCTAGTTCTCATTCTTAACGCACAATATTTCTAAAAGTAGGAATCAAAGCAAAAAATCTGCCGACTTGTTAAGAGAATGTACTAAATACCAAGGCAAGTTCAGTCCTGCCACTGAAATACTACACTCAAGCATCGGCCGAATAAAGTACTATCATCCTTGGTAAAATACATTATTTTTATTACAAAATGGCAGCCTAATAAAAAAGAGACGACAGTGTACTTTCGGCACTCGAGAGACTCACCACGGCCCTCCGGTCTGTCCTCGGTTAGTTCCAAAGCCCTCACAAATCCCTTATTTAACGCCCCATGCGTTTTATAAAGTAGCGTAAAGCGTCCTGCCGTCCTATACTGGACATTAGAATGAATCGAGTCTGTTTACCAATAAAATCTATGCTGTTGAAGGAAACAATAAATACAACTTAAGCGTATTTTATGTGCATACCTTGCGAAATCGGGTTCTATGACCACGTCATCTGATAAAATTATTACAATACAATATTTTTGGATCAAGGAATGTTATTAAGGAAAATATGACAATGACAGGTATCCTGTCATCTGATTGTTTCTTTATGTTTATGAAAGTAAGTAACACGATGATATAAAGCAGTCAGTTGGAAGACGACTGCGGACCCAAGACACCACAATACCGCTCCGGACGGGACACAGAAGAAGAATAAAAATATTAAATGATGGAGAATACTGAACATTAATACGGTAGTAAAAAATATTAATTTTTAATAGTAAAACGCTCATTATCAAAGAGTGGCGATGACTGAGGAGCGCGCTAGTATAGATAGACGTATTCAAAATAAACAGAACGTTTGTTCATTTTCTTTTTAATTAAAACCTCGTGCGCGCTTGGAACACTGCGACCGACACAGGATCTCATAAATATTTTATAATGCGTCGCAAGCAATTATTTTATGGACACCATGAACATTGCAATTTTCTTTTTATGTATTAGATTTGTAAGAGCCCTTAAACTGTTGGCGCTTCATCAGGAGTCCGGTGAAGCTTCTATCCTGTATTCTCTGCGGAGCGTGAGAGGCGCACATCGAACTGTTGTATTAATAAATATATATATATATTAAACCGTGAAGTAAACCCTCTGTACCCCTCTCTACGACTCTCTCTCCTCTCATGACTATGAAATTTGGCGCAATTAAAGTTTTGTTTTTATAAATATCTTTGGACAAATCACACACGGCCATTGACCCCAAATTAAGCGTAAGCTTGTACTATGGTGATCAGACAACTGGTAAACATACATAAATATTTTTAAATACATAGATATTATATATGTAGATAGTGTTATACCCGGAACAAACATTCCTGCTCATCACAGAAAAGTTTGACCTGGGTGGGAATCGAACCCACGACTTTCAGATTCACTGGCCACTAGACCAACTGGCCTGTCTAAAGTTTAAACGGCGGTGAAATGTACAAAGCTGTGTTTGTATAAAACATATTAGGAAAATTGAATATTATTAAATACAAACATTACACACACTATCATTCATGTGATGCACACTACCGTTTGGCAATTTCAGTAGGTACTGTCCATCGATAACAGAGAGAAGCTTTATTCCGTGGTTCTGACGATGTCAATTTATTTTAAAATTCAATGACGGTTCAATTTGAAACGCAAACAGGTCTCTAGTATTGAGTAATAGGTTATTATTACAAAATAAAATAATTTCAATAATATTACTGGTATACGGTTGCTATGTCAGAAATAAATAAGATAAGATTTACGCGTAGTTTGCAACGCAAGTATTTGGTCAGCGGTCCTAACGCGCCCCTCCACGGAAATTGCTAAGGGTGAGCTTTGCAATTGGTTCCGAGCTTCTGGTGAAGTAGGCGCGCTGACGTGTGTGCAGAGCCCTGCTCTTTCTGTAAGGGTGGAGGGGTGCGGGGCGGGAGGTGATCTGACCACCCTTCCGTATCTCGGTAGAGCTCACTAACGGTCCGGACCGCGCATAGTTCGCACGCTTGCGACGGGTTCCCGATTTTGCCATGACGGCGAAAGTTACTACGGACTTTTAATTACTTGTGCGAAATGTGCGGCGAACAATTGCCCGGGCGACGGATATCCTCTAACTGCAGGTTCGTTTTTTCATATTTTATTAATATTTAATGCTAGCAAATTGCAAACAGCGAAGAACTTTTGTAAAGCGAGTTGTGCCGCGCGATTGTAATGGAAACTTTTAGCGAATAGTGTATTTGAATTATTTTCATGTTTTCATAGAGTTTGATATGTTTTTAATTTGTATTAATTATAAAAATTATGTCATGTCATTTCCATGTTTTAAGAGACTCTAATTTTTTTCAAAATTGTTTTTGTTTTGACACA
This sequence comes from Asbolis capucinus, assembly GCA_018249125.1. Lineage (NCBI taxonomy): Eukaryota > Metazoa > Arthropoda > Insecta > Lepidoptera > Hesperiidae > Asbolis > Asbolis capucinus. Next base: position 15,758 of record DWJZ01001263.1, read on the forward strand.
CTTGCTGTTTATAGAAATAAATTGTTTTAACATTGTGGAGGATACTGTATAAAAATGTACGTAGCAACCCTTAAATTTATTATTGGGAAAATTGCAGTTACAAACTAAAATGATTGGCGTGGAATATTAATTATGTCTATACTATATATTTTATAGTCTCAATTTAAATATGTGAAAACTTAAAAAAAATATTAAATAGTTAATTTATTTATTTAAAAATGTATGCACCACACAAACACAAAGGCTGCATTAAGTAATTAATTTATTTAATACAATGAAAAAAAAACGGTTATTATATTTTGCATTTTTTGTCTTAATATTCATTATTTTGTTTCCATGGGGATATTCTTAACTTTTTACATACTTGATAAATAATGTTTAATCAGAAATAGGATTTTTTCGTCGTCATCGCGAAAATATTTTTTTGTGGGCTATCATATTTTTTTTATAATAATGACTTGCATTTTTCCAAATATTTTTTTACAGCGCTACGACTCGAGCCAATTATAATTTTATGAAATTTTTGTATTCGAAGATTTTTATTTTTTTCAACAATTTACCGATTTTACGAAAATCGATTTCGTACAACTTACTCGTTGAGCACCTTGGCTTACTCTTGCTCTATAAAACATTGCAAGAAGCCATCGAGCCGCTGCACAGGAATACTTATTGTGTAAACTATACAACGTTATACAACTATGAAATGGAAATATTTTGGTAAACAACTGATTAGTTAGACTTTATGTTACGTTTAATAAAATAAAAACTATTGCGAACGTCGCCAACAATTTTATCATGCACGCTCCAATAATATACTAGCTTGAGAAACCGCCAATCATTTTTTTCTCCAAAATTGTAAACTCAGCGTCTTTTTCAAACTTAGTTTGTGCAACATTTGAAAAAGAGCAGTGACAAATCATCAGATCATCTGTCGGCTATTATTATAATCTTGATGTGAATTGATTTTTCTAACTTTCTGTAAATGGAATGACTGAGTCTTAAAGATTCCACCAAATTCAACCGTTAATAAAAGAAAAATAAACTTTCCAAGTTTCCGAACTAAGGCGGTTATCTTGAAACTAAGCGTCTAAACTAAAACGGAGTTTTACAATAAATGTTGCGAGATTTTTTGGAAGAAGATTTTGTAGGAGTGGAAATTTTCGTCAAATACTAGACACTGGTCGTGGCTACACTCGTCTGCCCTCGGAGATTACTGCAATTCTAATGTTTAATAATTAAATTAAATTAATAATAAAATAAACAAATTTGATAAAAAAGATAATCCGTGTTTTAATGTACAAATTAGAATTATTGTACAGTTGAATGTTACATGGTTTATTTTGTGTCAAACTGTAGGCCAGTACGTTGACACATTGATGGTAACTCCTGAGCATGGCTCTCGCGTCATATCCGACAAGGTCTGCGGATTGGTATTGTAGGGTCAACGCAAATGTCGGAATTTCTTACCGCCGCAAAGCTTCTGCTGTTGTAACATCATGTTGACAGCGGGAGCCGCAGCTTTTTATTCTGGTTTAGCTACTGTCAAAGCCGGTATCCGTTTCCCTCGTAACTTTGCTCATATAACAGCTTATTAAAACAAGTAATCTAACTCACGGTTGAAAGGTTTTTATCCTACATCGAAGGAGAATTCAGAATGAAGCAAGTTTAGGATATACTGCTTCGGTTTTCCTTATTTATATCTCTATTCGGTTGTTTCAAAATGATTGCAGTTTGCTATTGCTTGAAGTGTGTTTCTGATATTTGGTATACACATTGGTTTTATTATTGTTGGAATTCTATAAGTCAATAGCGAAAGTTCTAACCTTAAGGAACGTAATCTACCATTGCCAAAATGCCGTTTGCATTGTTCGATCCAGTTCCTCCTACTTCAATAGTTGTACATCGCAAGCCTCAATTAGCTGCCGAACTATTTTACGGAACATATACGTCAAATAGAATGAAAGCGTAGTGTGTGTTTAGCATTTACGAAACACTAAATTGAAGCTTGTAAGGCGGAAGAGAACTTGAAGGACTGAGCTTGAAAACGGCACCCACAGTTCTCCGTGTTCGCTCTGTTTTCAATCTTATTACGCAGTTAATGTATTATTCTTCAGAATTCCATGACACATCCTATCCATTATTTTTTCCCTTTGCTTCGTCTTTTACACTTGTCCTGTGTCAGTAATGGCAATGTGAATTACATGATGCGTCAAGACTCCAGGTCGTGCTCCTTGTCATTTTTAATGAATGTTAGTACTATTTCGTCCCCTATGATTTCCGTAACACCTCTTGAGTGCGTAGGCCTTTTTTAATAGCGTGCGTGAGTATGTCAAGCACCTTTTAGCCTATATCAGAAGTCTCTAGAAACTGCAAATGAAAATATGGTTACGAAATCACTTAACCCAGCGACATCGTGGAGTTCAGGTTTCATCCCGAGGCCTCTGCAGCATGAGGAGAGCCCTGTGATCATTAGTGGGCCAGTAGTTGGTTGAAGAAAAAATAGTAAAACGCTCATAGCCCAGTGGGTAGAGTTGATTGGAATTGACACAACGAATTAAACAATTGCGAGGGAAGTTGAAGGGAGGATAGGATTTCATGAACGCTCCGTGCTTTGCAAGGCACGTAAAGCGGTTGGTTTTAGTTGTTATCGATATGTATTTGCGCTGGGTGTGATTCGAATCTGGGATGATCCGCCTCGCAAACAAGGCCGTCACTAAATGGGGCAACGAGCCGACAAATTCAAGATAATGATCAATTCCATGACATGACCTTTTTAATTTGATCAGATCAGATGAACTGATGACTACCAACTTTTAAATATATATTTTATCATCGATGTAATATATAGATTTTAGAACTAAGCTTACACATCGAAAGACAGGTGACTATAATGGCCTTTGACAAAGAAAAAATATTATAGACAATATTTTCTTGTTTCCTTTGAAATCAGCTCTTTCTGGACAAGAAGCCAGCTGTGATGACAGCCATTTTTCTTTTAAAGGCCGAAGGAACTGTTGGTGTACCTTGTCACTTAATTTCTTTTGTATCTTTATTTTTTACAAAAGAATCCGTAATGATTCTTATTATATTATAAAGCATTAAGCTGATGTTTGAAGCGCTTATAGTCCAGCGGCTTGTTTCGATCGCAAGTGACTTAAAATGTTAAGCAACGGTGGGTGAGGTCGGTAGACGGCTGACTGCTAGTGGCAAACATTTCATCATTACCTCTGTACATAACTTTGTGACCAACAGTGCAACGCTTGGAGCGACGTCACACCTACCAAGCAAAGCAAATTAACACTTGAAAGTGATTGGCACATAACAATATTACACCCTTATATGGGACAAAATAACTTCTAAATTCTTGAGTTATTCTAAAGAGTTACGTCTTTACTATTTTCTGTCCTCGATATGGAGTTAAAAAGTGTCCAGATTTTTATTAAATCATAGTATTATGTTGTATAACTATTATATTGTGTATTAGCAAGTTCCGTCCGCGGCGGCTAAATTTCGTTCAGTTTCGTTCTGTAGTTTCTACACGAAAGAGCAACAAACTACTCCTCCATCCATCCGTTGGCGTTTGTACTATCAATATAATAGCCACAGGTAAATAAACATATGTAAGTCAATCGATTGCCACAACAAATAAACTGGCATCGTATTAAACGAGCTTATAGCAATGGTATTTGACAAGACGCAATATTTACAATACAGGCATGTCATATTACATTGTTTTTTATTAGACGGGAATCAAAGAACGTTCGTCAAGAATTCGTTTTGCACCAGTGAGGTAGGAGGGAAGAATGAAAAGAATTTTCTTTGTAAGTTGTAACTAAATACATATGTTTGTATATGTACAAGGAGTGTTTGATTGACACAATGTCCCTGATATTAAAAATTGTTCTCCAGTGCCATGTCTTTTTGCAATAAAAATATTTCTATGTAAAAACGATCAACACACAGATTTACTTAAGACTTTTTCTGAAACGAAATCAAACAAGTAATTCGAACAGCTTAAGAAATATATGTACAGTTTTTACACTATATAAAATGTACGTGGAATTCTTAGACATTTTTTTTATTAATTTGTTATTGTAGTTAATGTAGTGAGTAAGCGGCATTCAGCTCCAGCCTTCAGGCTGTTCTAGCGTATCCAAGTGCTAACCCGTAGTGGAACAGCGTGGTAGTACTAAAACATGTTAATCTTTTCTTACTAACATGCGTGCTCAGTGAAGATCACAGGCTCTCAGATCGGTTGAAGCAATCGAGTATAAAAATTTCAAGTCACTCAATCAAATAGTTTCCGATGTGGCCACACATATACGGATGTTGAATGTTCATATTCCGAGTTCGTTATAAAAAATGCCGAGTGTTATTTTCGTGGCGTCACGCGTGATTTAGCGAAATAAAGTCACTTATGACGAATACAGTGTACGAGTACAAGTATTGGGATGAATATTTGACACAATACAAGCGGCTGTTTCCGTCGCTATGTTATCAGCATTTTCACACTATACGATTTCATCTATTAAGTGTAGTATTTATTATTATTTTGTTGCAGAAGAGGTAAATATCTGTTTGGGTAAAGTGTAGTTTTTGAAGTAAGAGTATGTAGTATTAGGGCCGCGTGTAGAGTTGGAAGCGAGATCTGATATTGTCGGTGCGATTGGGTGTACTTGGTTAGTCCTCTCGCATGTAATATAAAAATAATATATAACATAATCTTATTTCATACGAACCCACCCAAATAGAATAGAAACACGTTTGGCTTTGAAATACGAATAGGTTACTAAATAACGTCGTGATGAACTTTTAAATATAATTTTAAACCTCATTTAAACTGCGAATGTTAAATTTTCGCGATAAGTGTGAAATCACATTTTAGCTACGTCAGCCTTAGTTTTTCACTCGTTTTTGTGAGTTTTGCGGTAAATTTTCGTATATAATCCACGCTTTTGGTGAGTATATTTTACTAAATAGTCTTTATTTCATTTCTGCTGTATGTTTTATGCAGTTCTTATCACGCTACATAGATATACTGATTCTGTCCAAGGGGTGTGTTTGCGGGTTCCCGAGGGGTGTGACGGGCATTCATCGTTATCCGTCGTCCGTCGCATGTTGGATCTTCTCAACTGTACCAGATAGACACTTCATTTTTGTACAGTATACAATGGTTTGTAATGTTAATCCATTTTTGATCGCTGTACTTGAGTTTACTTATCAACTATAAAATTGCCAACATGATAATTGTTAGTCCTGTATTTTAGTGATAATTTACCTATATTTTTCAAACGTATTGTTTTTTCCACTTTCATTAGACAGCCTAATTGTTTGGTGGCGTACACGGGAAATAACAAAGACACAAATGTACAACATTTCTGTTCAACATTTAGTCGACAACATTTGGTTGTACATATATGTATGATAAGCAGAGGCCGGGATCATCAGCAGTGGAACTGCCCGCCAGCAGCACTACACTCAACACCGAGTGCGGCGAGTCTCAACGCAGGGGCTCAGCGCTCGGTGTAGGGGTGCATTGTCAGAATACGATCGATAATGTTTTGAGTGGCCCGCTCCCAATTATACTTGCTATTTGATGTACGTTTTACTACGAATTGCGGTGTTGCAAGGCCTCGCTTTGTTTGTTCTATGACTAGTTGTCATAAAAATATGTATTCTTGTGGACGTGAACTTTATTTTTACTAAAAAAAAAGAACAACGATTACAAACTGAAAGTTATGGAAAGTGTCCTTCTTTAGAATATTAACTAGACTTGTACTCGCTATTTTGATGATATTAATTAGCCTTGTGCGCAGAATTGACTTGTCTACGCACGAACTTGCACATTCTTTGTCGCGCAAAGCTTCAATTCGTGTATTTGCATTCACGAATTCAGTCAGGTATAGAATATGTAGGAAACGCTTGTATGTGTTTTTTAAATTGAGAACAGTTTGGAAAGGAAAACTTGTCAATGAAGTTGAAAGAATGTAAATGAAAGAGCATGTATGTATGTATGTAGTCGATTCAAGCCGTAGCCACTAGTGGAAACGGTCTTCTCATAGTGCGGACGCTTAGCCTACACCACCACGGCACTCCAAGACGGACTGGCCAGGTTACGCATACATATATTGCATGCAACAGGCAGTAACCTGGCTTCGTGTCAATGATCGCAGCCGCCACGGACGTGGCTGCTGTCACCAGCAGCAATGCTTCTTTAAGCTAATTACAATTTTGCATTACACTTCTCTCCATTAATGAGAACCTCCGTTGGAGTCTAATGCTCTATTTACATCAAGAATTCCCATTTAAATGTTATATTTCGCTTTACAAAATACGAAGAACCTTTTAGAGAGTTTCCTTAAGACCTCGACGATGGTGGCTGGGATAAATGTGATCTGGCCCTCTTATTTCTGTCGTACCTATTTAAAGGCGTACATTTTAAAGTGTTTTCTAAACATGTATAAGTCTAACCTTTTAAGATATTCGGAAATTAATTTGCGATCGTAGTTTAACACGAATCATGAACAGCAAATGCGATAGATTATTCCCAGTAGGAGTTTAAGGTCTTTTTTGGGTCAAGGATGGAAAGGCTGTTCAAGATCAAGGAAGGATAGTAATGACGGGTTTTATTGTTAGTGCGAAATGAGATATTTGATTTACTACAATAGTAGATTGGATACAGATTGGACGTAGTTTCAGTGTTTCCCGCTAGATGGCGGTGATAGCATACAAAATAAAATCGGTTTCGAGCATACACATAGTAATTAAATAGACGGACAATCATCTCGTAATTGTTATTTTAATGTGGGCAGAAGTACTATTGTGTTTGTAGATTTTAGTGATGTCGATTCTATGTAATGTCGATGTAATTGTAGAGTTTGTACTTTAATAATATTACGCTGAATGGGCAATAAAGAAAGGGATCAGGGAAAATGAAGTTAAAATATTTTAATAGATTAAAATTATTTTTCATAAATTAGACTGTATATTGCGAACAATTTGAGAATGGTTATGATCTATCGGTATTTACCTGTGGAACATGTGTTGTGTTGACATTAACTAGTGCTAGCGCCGCTCAATCCATCACGGACCACGATACTGTTTTGGTTATCAGTTATTGTTGAATAACCTCTCTTTGGCATGTATGTATGTTTTATATAAAGAAGATATTCTTACTCGCGGTTGTTCGTCTTATTCAGTTGCGATGTCTATGGAATTGAGGTACTTTATTTTTTAGAACAATGTACAGAAAGTAATATTGTACATATATTACTTTTAATATTCCATCGCTATCATGAAAATGTCCGGTTCATCTTTGCAGTTATTGCTCGTACAATTTGACGAACCACTACCATTCTAAAAGCTTGCACCAATCTAAATTAGCCTGTCTGGAACATTATTACCGTTACATTTTCGTGATATCCACTTTGTAAATTCGTAGCTAATACCGACAGAGCGGGCAGGGAAGGCTACACATATTGAACACGGCTTCTTCATATTTTAATATTTTTAAGGGTGTTCAAAAGGTAAACTGGCCCTGTTGTACCATCATTTTGTTTGTCGTTTGTCTGTGTAGTTCGTGATTGCACCGTATCACATAATGACACTTTACTCGCCGCCTACGTACTACGTCGTACGAGTGTGTCGTGTAATATAGGTTAGACTTATCTAAGGGCAGAAAAAGTTCGCCCTGCACGTATTCAGAGGGCTTCTATTACATAAAATAATCAAAGAAAAAAATTAATTAGGTACTTGTATTATCAAAAGGAAATGAACAATAAACAACAACACCAAGCTAGTGGACCCTACCAATCTGCATTCGGCGGCCTTCCGCGCTTGTCTTGTACGAGTATGTCATCAGTTTTTGTCGGTATTCACTTCTGATACGCATATTTCTTTAAAAATGAGAGGTGCGAGCAGGATTTGAACCCAGGGCTTCCCATCCGAGAGAGCGACGTTCAAACCACTAGGCTAACACTGCTTTGTGTAGTATGTATGTTATATTAACCCTGATATCCAATTTAGAATATTGGGTACACTTATCTCAACTAAGTCGATAGTGAGATAGTTAATACCGTAAGTTTGTTTGTTCACCGTCAGTTAATAGCAAACGCCATACATTATTAACACAAATTGCTACCTTTGGGACATACATACCGTGTTGATACTGTAAAATAGTACTAATTAAAATAATAATTTGAACGGCCTGGGAGCTCAGAGTGGCCTGTGGAGTTAACTTCGGTGACCATGCATACAATTTGAACACTAAATTCAAATTTTCACGCGGTTTTCGTTTAAAAACACGGATTCCTATGCAACTTGTACACCACTAAATTCCAATAGCTAGATACTAAAATTCAACTATATGTATGCAATACAAGTGCTCTGACAATTGATATTTCCCGCTCTTCTGTTTAAAATCAAATCACGTAACTACTAAGGGCCTGTTCACATGCGCGACCATGAACACAAGAGGCAAACAGATTGTCGCTTTGGACATTTTATCTTTTACTGTATCTTTGGACAACTCACACACGGCCATCTGATCCCAAACTAAGCGTTAGCTTGTGTTGTGGCGATCAAACAACTGATAAACATACATATATACTTTTAAATACATACTTAAATAGATATTTCTATTACACACCCAGACACACAGA
>DWJZ01001264.1:0-24407 GCA_018249125.1 Asbolis capucinus
AAGAAGAAGACTGTGGATGGTGATAATTCTGATACATTATGTTCGTTGTTCTCTGTGAGGGATCTCGTTTCAACAATGAATGTAGCATTCAAATCCCGGGAGGGCTCCTGTCGTCTTCAAATAATATTAATTATGTTTGCCTACATGTTCATCGTTGGACCAGTTTTAGGTAAAGTATATTTGTTTATTATTATTGATAACAATATTATTATTACTGACACAGTTCTATGCTTTAAAGTATCTTCTTTGTTGAACGATTGTACTAACATTGTGATCGTAAATTCGAGTTACCGGATCGATTGATTTTACTTTCGTTTTATGACCAATGTGTTTGTATTGCTTGTTGATATTGAGTTATGCATCTATATGAAACCACCTGCGAAGTTTAATAAAAAGTATGGATATTAATACTAAGATTTTGAAACAATAGTTTCACATGATTATGCATAGCACCATTATCACCGTTATCATGCACCGTTATCAGGCTCTAGACCAGTTTTCTTTTTGCATCACAGAAAAAATATAAAAAGGAATAAAATCAATACAATGTATTAGCATTAAGATTTAGTTCCTAAAAATATTTATACACAAAACTCTATTAAAAATCTCACTTGTTTCGAAACTATTATATAAATCAAGGAATTAAAATTCAAATTGTTTTTTAAATAAAATAATGTTGATAGCTTTTAACCAAAATAATATCGGGTTATGTTAATGTGAATAAATTATTTACTGCGACCATATTTACTTAAAACCTTATAAAATCTATTTCAATAAAGTTACTAAATTAAGACAGGCTTCTGACCTGTTGGCATCTATTGCCCTTAACAATAAATAAAAAAATGTCATAAGTCACGTGTATACAACCACAAGTTCTAATACAATAAAACTGATAACGTTTGAACTACGTACTCTCTTGTTCTTTGTGAAAAAGTAGTCATTTCTGAGTTGTCGTTGTCTAACTACAATTCATAATTTGATAGACTATTATCACTAATTTGATGAGTGTTGCCACGTTATCACTGAATGTAGTTGTAGATATCGATATTTTAATGTTGAGTTGGGTTGTAGGTATCGATAGTTTAATGTAGAGTTGACTGGTTTTAGTGTATATAATAAGTTTACACATGTATTATAGGACGATGACCTGATATAGCTAACGATTTATATGATCCGGTCTGTAACTAATATAATCGGTTTAATGATGTCTATTCGAAACGTCCACTCTAAATATCCAAGCAAGTTAATTCAAAAATGCAGTCAACCGTACAAAACTACGTCGAAAACAAAATTTTATCATTACTAAGAAATATTGGAAAATAACCATTACCTATGCTGACTATAATAGTTACAAAAAAAATATCAAACCCAGGAACCTCACTTTCCAGGCAGGGTCATTACCAACTACGCTACACTAGCCTTACAAATTGACTTTAACTTTTTAATAGATATTTATAATGAATAGATAATTTTAGTATCTACTTAATATATAATTTATATTAATATAGATTAAACAATTCAATAAATTAATGAATGGTAGTGTCGACAATTGAACTTTTTGGTTTCATAAAAATTTTTGATGAATAGTTATTTGTTATTATTTATTCATCTAAGATGGCACAGTGAACTCACTATATTCGACATCTAAATATCGACATTGCTACATCACTACAATTTATTAATACACAGCAACACTGTTTGTTAACGTTGTCGAATTACGATATCAGTAGAGGTAGTACATTACCTGAGAAGCGAGAACTGGCTGGCTTTAGCTTTTAGTAATAGCCCAGTGCTGATGGGTTTTTCTCGTGAATTATGAGGCCTAGAGCATACTACACTGCTCCAGTGGTCGATGATGGATAACCCAAGCTTCGGTATAAGCCGCTTTTAAGCCTCCGCCAAAGCTTGATGGGTGGATAACACAGGCTTCGGTATAAGCCACTCATAGGTCTCCAACGAGGCTTAACGACTGATAATTGACGATAACAACCGATTCGGGTTTAAGTACGTTAAAAGAAGGAGTTTCTGTTTCTTTCCCACACTCTTGCTTACGTCGCTCAATCACTTAATATCGACTTCAAAAAAAGAGGAGGTACTTAATTCGTGTGTATTTATACATATATATATATATGTGTTATATGTTACCGCAGAACTTTTTACTAAGTGGACTGATTTTGATAATATTTTTTTTGATCGAAAGCGAAACCTTTTTTTAAGCGACGTCTGACGAGTACGTTTGGAGTATTTGTTTTTTTTTATATTTTTATTATTATTTTTACCGCATAACTTTTAAGTGGGTGGATTGATGTTGATAATTCTTTTTTTATTGTAAAGGTTATTCTAGTACCGCAGGCGCAAGTAACGACATCTGACGAGTGGTTTTTGAGTTAGTCGCATTGTTTTTTGTTTTTCCTAATATTCTTTATGAACTTTTTATTTGGTATTGTGATTTTTATAATTCTTGTTTGGTTCAAAAGGTACTTATCAGATAATCGCATGTAATTTTGAGCGACATCTGACAGGTAGGTTTTGAGTTATCTTTAATGGTTTGACTGACTGCGACTACGTTGGCAGAGGTAGTTTTATTGTGTTGCTTGTCGGAGGCATTTGAAGTCGGTTTCTTTTTAAATGATAAAAATTATTATAACCTACACAAGCCTGGGAGCTATACGCGCATCACTCTACTTCACTAATACCATAAAATTAGACATAATGTTATAAATACGAGTCTGTGATTGCTTTGACGTTTGGGTTTCTTTTACGACCTATCTGCTGAAAGAATTAGAATGATATTTGCCAAACAGATAGACCACATCCAGAAAATGAACATAGGATCCATTTTCTCTAAATCATTGGTTCCCTTTGGATGATTTGTACGCTTATCTCTGTAACTGAATCAGTAGCTAAACGAATTTGAATGAAATTTGGCGTATACATAGATTAATAGTCTGATATTACACATAGGAGGTTTTTTCCTAAGACATCATGAGGGTGAATCCGCGGGCAGAAACTAGTCTATATACATATATATATATATATATATATATATATATAAATCAATCTTTGTTTGTGATTTTGTTTGTTTGTCCTGTATAGACTCTGAAATGGTAGGAGATAGAGGAATGTCTTTAGCAATTTTGTTCAGAAATCTCAGAAAAAGTTTTGATACCAAAATTACATTCTGCACATGCTTGATGAGTTGATACGCAACAACGCGAGCCGGGTACTGCTAGTTGATATTAAATATTCCTAAACGAAAGACAAAATACGTGACCTATCATCTGATATGGATAGCTAAATTCATCAATTACTTTATAATACATTATAATACGTCACGTTACCTACGTGACTTTCAGACGTTACATAACGTTATCGAATGGAATTGTCACAATTAACGCAACACTATTAAGAGTCCGTTACTCTGTACCATAAACTTCTAAATTTTTTATCCTTTACATAGTTAAATAAATAAAAATAAAATAAATGTCTTTGGACAACTCACACACGGTCATCTGACAAAACTAAGCGTTACCTTGTACTATGGTGGTCAGACAACTGATAAACATACGTACATATGAGTCTTTTATAGATATTTACATCCAGACACACAGAACAAACGTTCCTGCTCATTACAGAAAAGTTTGACCTTGGTAGGAATCGAACCCGTGACCATCAGCGTCGCATTCAGGTTCACTAACCACATGAACAACCGGCCTGTCAAAGTTATCCTTAAGGTGACCGTACGTCAAGCTATGGGCGGATTGTCCCGCTTTCAATCTGTCTGTCCCGCTCGGCACAGAGAGAAAAAAAATGTCCCACTTCTCGCTAATTTGAAAACAATTTGTTGAACACCTAGGTTGCTTTGGAGCAAGACGAAAATTAAGGAAAAATTCCCGTTGTCCATCCTAGAGCATTATGGTGGCTGGCTTCAACCCATTCCTAAGTATCGGTCTCTATACTGAGGAATCTTAGATATTTATGTACCATGCTGTTCTAATGCTGATTGGTGTTGGTGATGAGTCTGGGAATATTATTGAACTACTTCCATTATTCAATTATCTTTCTTGCGCGTGCTTTTTACAAGCTTTTATTTAACTTGCAGTGTGTGTTAGTTGGTGGTGGTTAGCTGATGGAAACCTGTATGCCGGGGAGTTTGCGAACTCAAAGGTATGTGAAGTGCCAATCCGCACTTGGCCAGCGTGGTGGACAGCCTGAACCTTCTCATTCAGATAACAGACCCGTGCTCAATAGTGGGCCGTGATGGGTTGAGATGATGTATGTTTGTATATTATATTAGTATATGTATATGTTTGGTACGGGTCAAAGCTTGCAAGCTTAATTAGACCCACTTACTCTTACACTACGGAGCGGAAATGTGGCATAAAGTTTTCATCCTGATGACTAAGCATTTTTATGACAAGTATGACCTGATACTACATTCAGGATTGGCTCCGGACAAGGGAACTCCTCAACAGTTAACAATATATGTAGTTATGAAATTTTGTGTGTTTATTTGTATCCTGGATCTGTAATTAAAACTAGTGATTTAAAATATTTTTAATAAACCTTGTTCAAGCAATGTTTCTCAAATCAGAGTAGCCATTTCTTAGATTAGTGTACACAAATATACAGATAAAGAACTAAAAACAGAACAAAAGTATAATCCAGAAAACAAATATTAAAAGATAAATTTTACAAATCATTTACAAACAGACAAATACAAAAAATATTTTGGGATTTATTCCTAACTAGATTTCATCCGAGGTTTTTTTTGTGTAGTCGGTATGTTGGTAGTTTCTGCGTGAAAAAACAACCAACCTCCATCCATCCTCACAAACTATACCATTTAGTCTAGTCAAACTATACTAGTTAGACAGAAAATCCAGAATAAGTTCCTCCAAAATTTTGCTATACACTGACAGCGATCTGTTAAAGATTTTTTATAATTATGTACCAACTGATATTTGCTAATATTATAAATGCTAAAGTAAGTCTCTCTGTCCATCTGTTATCTCTTCACGCTTAAGCTACTGAAACGAATTTGATTAAAATTGGTGGGTTATTCGTCATCTCGCCCGACAAAAACTGGCTCGGTCGGGCGACGTGGCATCTTTCGAATTTCCCTAATATTTCTGTCGTCAATTCGCCCGACTATAAAAATGTGAGGTAACTTAGTACAGTCAACTAAAAAAATGCTTTTAAAATATTAATAATTAAAAAAAAGTTTTTTGTAGTTGATTACTTATTTATTGCCGGGCGGATTTGTCGACAGATATATTAGTTAAAATCGAAAGGTGCCGAGATGCCCGATCGGGCGAGTTTTTGTCGGGCGAGATGAGGAATAACTCAAATTGGTACAGCTTAAAAATTATAAACTACTTTTTATTGCGAAAAAAGGGGATGAAATTTTAAATGGAAGTCGTCATTATCGAAGAAACAATTATAAGACTGTATATTTTTTTACTTGATAAAATAATAAATAGATATTTTATCTAGAGTACTTTAAATTTGGAGCTGTCTGGCATTTAAATAAGGAATGAAAACTGTTCAACGCTGACGTAGTCTTGGGAAAAAGCTAATCTATATTAATATTATAAACCTAAAGAGTTTGTTTATTTGTTTGCTTGAACATGCTAACCTTAGGAACTACTCGTCCGATTTGAATTTTTTTTTCACTGTTAGCCCATTTAAGGCTATTCATAGGTTATATATCATCACGCTAAGAGCAACAGGAGCGGAGCACCATTGAAGAATGTTTCAAAATCGGGGGATGTTATGCTTATTGAGAGCTTCCGCTGCGTGCGCTGCGTAAACGGTTAGTTTCGCAAAAATCATGTATGACAGAAATGAAGTCGCGGGTTAAAGTTAGCGTCAGCCCAAAGTAAGTATTCCACGCGAACGAAGCCGCGGGCGGAAGCTAGTAACAAATAAAATACCAAATGGTGCAATGATTATTATAGCTGAAATCAAATTTTCTTTAAGATCTAGTTGCATTGTATTGCTAATCAGTTTGAGGTCAGAACGTAATGTCAAGTTCAATAAAGAAACTTGAAAGAAAAGTATAAAGGCTACCTACTTTTTTTGGAGCCCGATCTTACATTTTTTATACCTTAAATTTTGAAATGTACCACAGCTGTAGTGTCTGTGTTGTATGGAAATTCCTTTTGGTATAGGGGAAATTTCGGGTTGCCTGGAAGAAAACGCTATCGCTCTTGCATATGTTTTTCTATCCTTTGTATGTTCTGTGGTGTGCAAACAATGAAGTATTTATTTACCTATCTATTATACATAGATAAATAAATTGTTTTACATATATACATATGTACATATATATATTTAACGTTGGTCTCTCGAACGGGAATTCCGCACGAACCACTAATAAAAACAAAAGTTATGTTAATTATTCGCTTCGGTAAAGGGAAACATCATGAGGAAACCTGCACTCTCGAGAGGGCTCAATAAAGTTATCTACGCTGATCAAAGTTTAACAATCCGCTCCTGGCCAGCGTGGTGGACTATGGTCTAGATACTTTGTGGGGTTGATCCGAGCTCTCTAGTGGGACACTTATAGGTTGCAATGATAATGATTAACGAGTAAATATTAGATTTGTTAGGATTGTAAATATTTTATAAGTAACTTATTGTTTTCTATAGCATCTGTTAAATTTTGTGTACATTTGTAAAAGCAAAAATTCGTTGCACTGCTTCTATAAAAGTATGTACCATAATTGTTTTAAATTCGTATAATCTTATCGATTATATAAAGAAAAAAACTATTTTCTTTGTCTTTGTCTCGTTCGCGGCAATACCGCACATGCTGTTGCGTATTTTTTTCGAGATCTGGAGTACCTTATAACTTTTTTAATAATAACTAATAAATATCTGTGGACAACTCACACACGGCCATCTGAACCCAAACTAAGCTTCAGCTTGTACTATGGTAATCAGAAAACTGACAAACATACACATATACTTTTAAATACATACTTATATCATTAACACACAGAACAAACATTCCTGCTCATCACAGAGATGTTTGACCTGGGTAGGAATCGAACCCACGACCTTTGGTGTAGCAGTCAGGTTAAGCACTAGACCAACAGGCCTATCAATCTTTGTTCGTTTGTAATAAATCTAGTAAGGCATCAGTCAAACTATTTATTTATTTCGTTACACCAACTAAGTGAACAGTTATAGAATACATTACAAATTATTTCATCAGTATCAATTATGGGTGCAAACTGCATGTTTTAAGAGAATATTACAATTATTACAATATCTATTAGAAACATTTTAAATGCAAACGGGTACTCACGATTGTTATTATACCAATGATTTGGCCCAGTTAGTTATCAGACACGTCTGTTAGAAATAGGTATACTAAAACTGCATTTTTCAATGATAATAATTCTTTTACTGCCACTATGAAAGATGAGTATCTCCTCATGACTGAGGAGGCCTAGAGCATACAACACCACGTTGCTTCAGTGCAGATTGATGCCCTATCTTTAACTCATCGATGGCTCACTAATGAGCACGGGTCTTCCCTCATACTGAGGAGGTCTAGAGCATACAACACCACGCTACTTCAGTGCGGATTGGTGGAGGGGTGAGTGGCCAACGAAGTGTCGGAAGTTGTTTATGCTTCCCGAAGGCCTCCGACGTGGCTTAACGATTGCTATCGTTCGACAACAACCGGGACGGACGGCTTTACGAGCCTTCCGAAGCACGGAAGTATTCGTGAATTTTTGCCATTAACGGTCGCCTATCCTCTTACCGGCCGCGCCCGCTAATGCTTAACTTTTTCGATTATTTACAGTCGAAACAAGTCGCAGGGCTATGAAGGCTTGACATATACATATATAAAAATTGAAAACCTCATTTGGTTATATTAAAAATTTAATTAGATTTTGCTCAGTTGTCGTTAATTAATATTATTGTAAGCATGTGGGTTAGAGATAACGGATGTGGGCCGAGTGCGGAGTTATCAGGAACTCCAGTGGTCAAAAATTTGCACTATCTTAAACGTTATTTCTTGTCTAGTTCCGTATATCTTGGAGAGTTCAATAACCTTATAGCATTTAGTATCGTAAATTGCTGTCTACATTAAAGATATTTGTCGAGAGAGTATTACAAGAGATCTTATAATTTGTATGTATGTCTGTTTATATGTTTGTGCTTCTGTACTTATTTCGAGTTGATTTCATGACATTTCACGACGATGACAGACAGGTTTGTCTAGTTGTTTGCGAACCTGACTGCTACACTAAAGGTCGTGGGTTCGATTCCCACCCAAGTCAAACTTTTCTGTAATGAGCAGGAATGTTGGTTCTCTGTGTCTGGGTGTAAATATATATATGATTATGTATTTAAAAATATATATGAGTGTGATTGTCAGTTGTCTGACCACCATAGTACAAGCCAACACTTAATTTGGGGCATGTGTGAGTTGTCCAAAGATATTTATTTATTTAAATACGTTTTTCACTGATGCATTGTGCTAAACTGTACTAATCTGTAGTGATTATTTAGTGATTTTTATATTAAAATTAGTTGACAAATTAAAAAAAAATGTGCCTGTCATTGTGACAGCCGACGATTAACATATAAATAATTGTAATTAATCTATGTATCAAAACGCCAACACATACGTGCTCACTAGATTTCCATGTGCTACAAGTGACATGGATAACACCTTATATCCACCCGAGAAGGTATCCTTACACCGTAGATATAAGGTATGGGCGATACGCTTCGCCTCGTCCTTTGTATGGTGTACAGCGAAGGCTTGGAATAAGTTGCCGGCGTCTGTGTTTCTGTTCAAGTATAATGTATGTGTCTTCAAGACAAGAGTGAATAGGCTTTTTCTAAGTTAATGCGTTTTACCATCTAAGGCTACATCGCCACTTACCATCAGGTGAGATGGTAGGCAAGCATTAATTTATCATATTTAAAAAAAAAAATTTCGTCGGCTACAGTAATGCCCAAGCTGGAAAGCGAACCCGGTACCTAACAGGCTACGTCTAATGTTTGTCTCTCTTACTTTTGTCACCTTCTCCCATGAACGTCTCCGTACTTGCTTCTATTGTTCATCAAAAAATCTCTATCTCTACTCTACTCTAAGGAATTCTCTACCTTTTATTTAAACTGTAATAAATACATTTTTAATCTAGTGACACAGCAAACGTTGTTTTGTCGAACTACTTATAATGGGAGGTTAAGAGAGTATTATTTGATGACAAACAAAAAAATCAAAAACCAATATGGATACCGGTACCCTATAGAGCCTACAACTTATTCATAGTGTTACCGATATAAGAAAATATGCAAACAAGCTTTGTTAAAATATTTAAAAACACAAGCTTTAATAACAGAAATCTGATACGAAAAAACATACAAATTTCATAACCAAATTGTTAACCGTCGAGGAGTTCACTTGTCTGGAGCCCGTCCTGAGCAAAACAGGAGATCATAATATCATAAAAATGCATTATCATCGGAATTGAACCAGTATGCAAAATTTCAGCTCCGTAGTATGAGAAGAAGTGAATCTAATTATCCTTGCAAGATTTGACCTGTAACAAACAAATATACTAACATACTAATATACAAACATACACTGCAAGTTAAATAAAGGCTTGTAAAAAACTACAAAATTAATCTTATAGAAGCTCTCAAATTTTAAGAGTCTAGCTGTGGAAAAGGCATAAATATTATTCTAGACAAAAATTATTGCAAAGATTTCGAGAATTGTTGCACATTTCTTAAAGAATTCTAAGTATATTTTTTAATATTTTACAAAATCGTACTTTGTTATTAATATCCTATATCATGCGATTATCCGCTGAAGCACGTGTCATTGTTTTAATCATCAGTACATAATAATATTGATATCCTTCGACCCTAATAATGATAATACAAAACAACATCAAACTCATGTGAACACGAGTGATCGTCATTAAACATTAAACATTAAAAATCAACGAACAAGTATGACGCGATGAATCACGCTTTTACGTTTACTGCTATTTGTAGATGTTATAAATGGTTTCAACCCATCGGATGTCCACTACTGAGCACGGGTCTCTTCTCATACTGAGGAGGTCTAGACCATACTCCACCATGCTGCTCCATTGCGGATTGGTGGAGGGGTTATTGACTAAGCTAAGGGTCGGAAGTTTTTATGTCGTCCGAAGGCTTCCGACATGGCTTAATTGAAATCTAACGATAACAACCTGGACCAACAGCTTTATGTGCCCTTCGAAGCACGGAAACGTTCATGAAATTTTTGCCACTAGCGGTCACCCATCCTCCTACTGACCGCGCCCCGTGTTGTTTAACTTTTTCGATTGTTTACAATCAAAACAAGCCGCCCTGTTATAAACGCTTCTATGCTATACATAGCTTGGCCAATCGCTGAGTTTCAGTTGACACTCGGGACAAGTAACATGACTAAAAACTGTGTGTGTACTTATGTACGCACGTAAGAAGTTATATTTGGCGTAGATAAAAATATTTCTAAAAATTTTCGCGTTATCTTACGTTTGTAGAAAAAACGACTCTAATAAAAAAAAAAACTAAAATGTTGACGAGCTAACTTTAGTTTTTCGTTTTTTTTTACGGTGTGCGCACACATCGTTAAAATTAAAATGTTGCCTAGCTAACTTCAGGGTGTCGGTTTTTTGTGATGATGTGCGAACGTTCGTACAAATTTACTCTCATTGTTTTTCTCTAACGCTACAACTAACCACTAAATAATTGGTATACTTTTTGACAATTTGTCTTAGACAGTAATATAAATGTTTTGTTACATCTTATATTTGAAATGGTCATCTTTCATTTCATACCTATATTGCTAAGATAATATTTTTTTTTATTTTTATTTGCGGGCTCCCCTTTTTCCCGTCTTTTGGTCATCCTCTATCCCATTCTTCTTCTGTCACCCGCCGTGAAACAGTAATTGGTGTGACTAGGGTCAGCAAGTGTCATTATTGATACTTCATCTTATTAATTACAGTTTCTTCAGTGATGTACTTGTTCCCTTCATTCTTTACCTTCTCCACTCGTGTGGGTATATCACTTTGTTCACAACAGCAGTATTTGTGGTGTTGCTAATGTCCTTGGGTGGCGTCGTCACTTACCACCAGGTGACCCGTCTGTTCCTTTGTCTGTTAATAAAATTACAAAAACTCCACAACGCGATACCATAACGCAACGCATGCTAGACCGTGCATCTTGGGTGAAGTTTTTCTGGCAAAACATTAATCCAATCGAGCTTACATTTGGCACCTCTCGCGAAGCGAATATGGAATATGGTGTAATTTTGCGGCCCTTCGGCGTCTCTTTTACCTGATTTTACCTCACCGGAAGAGTCATCATTATTGGCAAGCATTTTTTCAGTGCCAAGCGTTTCCGTGATTAAAGGGGCACGTTCCTCTATCGGTACCAGTTGTTATCGTCAAATGGTAGTTATACCCTCCATGTCTCCCCTGGGCAAATATTGAGAAAAAAATATTACGTCTCTTCCAATCTCCTTTTCTCTTCTTGAACCCTTAAGTCTGCATCTGCCCCTGTGCCGCCAAGCATTGGATTGGCGTTGTGGAATACTACCCACTATAGCGTATGATCTAGACCTCCTCAGTTATGAGACCTTTGCTTAGTAAAAGGTCATTAATGCATTGAGCCACATCTGTAAATGCAAAATCATGCTCGCGTAAGTTAACGCTAAGTGCCTATACTGTGTACTCACTTCATAAAACGGCCAGGGTATCTCTTGGATCCGTCGCTCCGATTCGACGTGAAAAACGGACAAACATACAAACACACACACTTTCACATTTATATATTAGTATGGATTAAATTTATAGGGTGGGATATTTTTTAGGGTGGTGATACCCTAGTAGTTAAGAATTCGGCCTCCCACTCGGGGGGTTAGGGTTCGAATCCCAGGGCGTGCATTTCTTACTTTTCGGAGTTATGTGCGTTTTAAGCATTTAAATATCACTCGCTATAACGGTGAAGGAAAACATCGTGAGGAAACCTGCATGCCGGGGAGTTTGCAAAAAGTCAAAGGTGCGCCAATCCGCACTTGGCCAGCTATGCCACCATCCACTTGGTGAACTGTGGCATTAACCTTCTCATTCAGAGAAGAGACCCGTGCGTAATATTGAGCAGTGATGAGTTGAGATGATGTATTAATTTTTACGAATAATTTTTATATATGGTATATTTAATATGTAACATACTTCCCCAGTATTACTCAACTTCTAAGCCAACAGAATGCAGAATCGACTATAATAAATTATCTAGATATACATTAATTATATTTAATAATAGACTAGCTATGTGTTGATGACGGAAACCGGTATAATACCGGTATTTTAAATAAAGATTATTCTTATAGCAATTATTATCGATTATTAAGTACCAATGACTGCCCGCGCTTTGATTACTAAATAGATCATTACTTAAATCTATACTAACATTTTAAGTTAAAGTATGTTTGTTTGAACGCGCTAATCTCAGGAATTTCTGGTCCGAATCAGAAAATCCTTATTTATAGTTAGCGAGGAAGGTAATAGGACACTTTTATTATTCCGAACAATGGTTGATTATTTTCACGTACTTACAGGTAAAATTAAATCATTTGTATGGCAGAACAATGTTTGCCGTGTCAGCTAGTCTAAGTCTAGCATAATAACATATAAGAAAAATGTGTTTCTTTGATTGGTTGGACCCATTCATTTCAGGAATGGCTTGATCGAATTGAAAAAATATTTTTGCTTTAATAGTTCATTCACGAAGGAAGGCTTTAGGTAAAGCATTTTTTCTTAAACTAAACAAATATTTCGAAAAATAATTGTTGCATGTTGCGTTCTTACTATATTAAGGAGTAAATTAGTTTATAAACTCCCAGTAATAGTTTCTCCAAATATTAGCAACCAGTTTGAGATTTATAAAACGTAGTAAAACCAAAAAAAATCGGCCATTGAAAAATCTGTCTTTGAACTTTAGATAGAAATAAAAAATTCTGTCTTTGAACCTTACAAGTAATTAAATTACAACTGTTATTTCGACCTTTCAATAATGTATACTTCATTTCAAACAGGTGAATCGCAGATGACGTACTGGTTCACGAGATACAAGTTCAAGTTCACCGAGGTCGACTACAGCCTGTTCCTCACTTACTCCGTCCTAGTTGGAAGTGTTGGTAAGTTCTTATACACTCATTTGTTAGGTACTTGTACCAATAATCGACATTAAATAACAGTCTTCATCAACTTCTAGTAATATTATGCGATAAAGTTTAATATATATAGTATACTATGCTAATGTTCTCAAAGTACTCATGGTAAAAATATATACTAATATTATAAAGCTGAATAGTTTGTTTGAACGTGATAATCGGAGAATCTACTGATTCGAATTAAAAAATATTCTTGTGTTGGATTGTCCATTTACCAAGGTACACGTTACGACCCATATGAGCTGTGCATCAATATGGAATGTTTATCGAATTACAAAAAAGGGAGAAAATAATATTCTTAGAAGCTTTGCTACTTTTTTTTCAAACTCACCTGGATGGAACCGTCTGGCACAGCTAGTTTGTGGATATTTCGGCCCTATGCATATTTACTTTTTCAATTTAGAATCTTAGGGCAATGAGGTAAGGTAGGTATTACTTTCTGTTCTTGCTTTTCAGTCATTACACTAGCAAATGTTATGCACCTGAACAATACAAGCGGCTTCGTAGTATGCACCTCGGAAGGCTGTCAATAGAAATTCATACAAAACAGAAAGAAACAACAGTCGATAACTTATTTTTAGATACTTCGAATGTAATACGGAAGCCTAAAATGTAGTGAATGCGTCATTACTTAACTTTTGTACTTAGTTTGTCCTCTTAGTATTTTAATAGACGAGATGTTATGTGATATTATTCCTTATTTAGCATTGTAACAGCGTGGTGGAGGACGCTCTAGGACTCCTCAGTAGGACTGCTCAATATTGAATAATGTATCATTAAAATCAATAAGAACTTTTTCTTAGCCAGCTTACACTCGTTAAAAATATAAGAGTATATTTTTCCTTTGCTTCATTTCCCTATTTGTATAAATTTTCTCTCATCTCGAAAACTTTTGTAAGCATCAACACAGCATTACTTACGTTATATCATAATAAATATATAATCGTGAACGTGAAATCGTGACATTTGATATGCTGAAGTGTTATTTATTATCACTTTGTAAATAAAGTCATTAAATTAATATCCATTATTAACATATTACTATGACGATAACTGGTAACTTATTAGAATATACAATATTATTATTTATATATTTATACATATATTTAAAATCATAAAGCTTATACCGATTAAGTTTACTTTCAGTTACTATTAACTTTTTGCTTGGTAGTAGGACTCTGTGGACTCTTTCTGTGAAGTCTGTCTGGCTGGCTACCACCCTCTTGCTTGAATCGCCAAAAGATTAGTCGTGTACCAGGTTGAAGCTTAAGCTTCTCGCTTTTTCCCCGTCGTTTAGTCTTTTCTTCGATCACCCATATTGAAGCAATATGTTTTTGGTGTATCTGATAATAATTCTGGTTGGAAAATGAAAGCAAAATCTGTAGGTGTCGGTGGTCCGGATAATCGAGAATCCATAATAATATAGGGCCGGAAAAACGAATTTCTGCTGTATAAGCATCTACTTAACTTCCTGGGAAGTAAAAACTGAGACTGTAGAAACAACTAAAATAATATAAACATGATATAAATTTGGATATAAGTAGCTGCCACATTCTAAACAAATAATAACATCCTGCTGTTTGTCACGTAACAAAATTGATAGTATGTAATGTCTTTGTCAACGTGAAATACCTTTTATCCGGTGTCAGTGAATCATTAGTAACGTAAACACGGAACTATCACACGAGAAACAAATTATGATAATAAGTTAGTGGCAGCCCTGTGTTCGAAGCAAGAGGTTTGGGTACGATTCCCACGGGTCTATCACGAATCTTGCAACCGAAGAGCGATTACGAAAATTTTGCAATAATTGCTCGTAGATCGCAAATTTGTATCATGTACTTGTATTAGCGAAAAACGCTACTTTATTACTATTGGTGCTAGTTTTTAACCGTAAAACAGAGTATTGTACAGAGAGCGATACGAAAGCGATAATAGTATTTCGTTTTTTTTAAAAACAATAATCCCCGCTATTGTTGGTCGTTTGCTGCCTGCTCGCTGTTTGCAAATTTTAGCTAAAAAAACGTCTTAAAATCGTAATATTATATTTATACTCCATTTACCTACTTAAAATTAAAATAAAACAGTTAATCTGAATAATATTTCACAAAAGAATAAGTACGGTATGATATATTTCATAGACTTGCCCAACTCATATTTCGTACAAGGTTCGTTTATAAGTAGATTATACTTAAATCGACATTGAATTGATTTAAATCGATTATTGCATTAAACACCTACTGAATTCTATTATTATCTGTGACTGTTATTACTTTCACGTCGAATTATAGACGGTTCCTTTTTGTAATGATTTTTTGCAAGTTTTTACTTCAATAAATTGTTTTTGTAATTGTATTCGAAGATGATATAATTGGTCTAATGTAATAGATTATTCCCTATTTTTAAACTTACAAAATTAACTTAGACTATCAATAGGCAAGTTGGTTTTCGTATATAACAATTATGCTACTGTGTCGGCGGCGGCCACTATCTATTGAAAAACTATATAACGAAATCCAGTACTGAGCATGTGGTTTTCCGTTATACTCCGAAGTCCTGCAGCATGGCGTATCGATTTATTTTCTCCCATGAAATCTGTCTTTCGTTTACTCAATCACGTCTTGGTATTATCTATAATTATATGTATTATGTATGTATGTTTGTACCCCTTACCACGAAAATTACGGTAAAAGAGGACTATGAAATTTTGCACAGTTAACATTTCTACGGAGAAGGAGCGTGGAAAGCTAATTTTTATATACAAATGCATTAAAAATACATTAAATTTCTAAATATAAACATTACACACAATACCACGCATTTGACACACACTGCCGTTTGACAACTTCAGTACAATCAATAACAAATTGAATTACGGTTGAATTTCAAACGCTGACAGGATTTCCAGTATAAAGTAATACGCATATTACCTATGCAGATATTGAAAGCTGAAATTGACCTTGTTGTACCTACACTTTAACGTCAACACAAAAATTTTCCGCTACAACTACTGTTTGTTTTCTGACACAGTGCTATTCTTGTACTAAAGTGATAAAATATAACATGTTGATAGTCGCAGTAGCACCGGAAAGCGATATTAAAATGTTGATCTTAAATTGTTTGTATCTAACTATCTAGCAGTGGTTTTGAAGCGTTAAGATAGGCACACACTCGATAATAGGGTTGTCAATATTTTATAAGATATAAAAGTTTAGGTGTAAGAAGAAAATAAACAGTATTTACGAAATGTAAACAGAATCGCTCACTGTTCTACACGACTAAGGGGCGTCCTGAAATATCAGAGGCTGCGGCCATCCCGTGCCATATTCTGAGGACGACCCCTATTCGTCGTGCGCTCAAACAATAGTATTGTGTTATTTTTGTTAAAACACGTTGTATTTGAAGCTTCACGTCGATAAACGTTTCTTACTCTTATTTTATTGTATTGTAAGGGCTTAAGTTAATAAGTGCGTCTTGCATAATTTATCCATTTACCGTGCCAAAGGTGCCATTTACCGTACCTTGCCCGTGCATCAATCATTAGAAAAGACTAAAATGAAGGAGGAGCCCATTTTGTATCTATTTTGGTAGGCAATCAAAACACTATTTTGTATTCTTTTTTTTTTGTTCAAAAGTAAAAAGCATTACATTCGAAAGCTGTTTAGATACTATTCCTAACAGTAGGCAACCCTACTCGACAGCGTGCGAAACTCAGTTGATATACTGAGAAATGTTTAAATATGCATATGTAGAGGTGGGTGTAACAGGTTGCAAATATTTGCTTAATATCTTTGTTCGTTTGATGCGTTCGTAGCCCGGTGGCGTGTGTAGTTTATAAGTGATTGCTTAAGTTAAGCAACGTCGAGACCATCGGAAAAGCGTTGTATACTTAGGTAGGTCATCGACCTCTTTAGTAAAACTAAAAACTAGCCTCGTTTCGCTTTGGAAGGACCAGTTACTAGAAAAGAAGTAGTTAATGTGATATACCTGTAACAGTTAGATATTGACTTTAAATAACTGTATAACATCACTTTGCTCTATTGTCAACAATTTCCGTAGTGTACGATACATAAAGACATTTTTGGTATTTTTTTCACACATTGGTTTACAGTGTCTAAGGTTTTATACGATCCCCAATCTTTTTTTAATTATTGTCAGGCATAATATAGAATTATAATAATAAAAGAAATTTTCAAACAGATGCATTCTACTGATTTAAATATATACTCGTATATATTTTTAAATCCCAGTAGTCTCCTTAAGTACGTTTTGTCGATTTTATTTTTGGAATATTTTCATTCATTCTAATGACATCGATTTTTCCCACAAAGTATTTATACGGAATATAATCGGAACCATTCCATAACCAAATAATACAATAACGATACACTAAAATTGGTCAAGCGCGCTTGTAGCCCTTTGGGTTCCATACCACTGTGCAGAATTTAATACAAAACAAATGTTTTATGTATTTTTCAATTTGTTATTTTGATATTTTAACCGACTTTAAAAAACGAGGTTATTTATTATTCGACACTTATGTATGTACTTATTGGAAAAGCGATATAGTCACGTAAAAGCAATCTATCAATAAAAAATACTTGTAGACCCCAATTTGTTGAAATTATCATCTACATAATATTGAGTAAATTTTCAAGTGGAATATTTATTTTAGTTACTTTAATCATTATTTGTTATTACAACAAATGTAATAAAACAATCTCAAACAAACCCGATTTCGATTCAAACCGCAAAACGTATTTTAGTGAAAATTATGTATTGTTGTTTTGTTGGCGTTCATAATTGTATTTTATATAAATAAATGAATTTTAATTTTGCATTTTTGATATGGAGACTATAGTATTGGTCATTTAGTGTTGGTCATCCACAACACAGGGAATCCTAGTGTGGGACCAACGATCTGTAATGTATACAATTTAAAACTTCTGTATGTACAATAAATAAATAAAAAATAAAAAAAAATAACACATATTTTGAATATATGAAATACAAAATTTTAATTTAGATTTTAAATGTTTTCTGACATGGACAGACGAACGAACAAACGAACAGAACAGGACTTTAGTCAGCTTCATTTTTACCCGTCGGTTACGGAATCCTACAAACGATAAATTTGGTACATAAATAAAATTTTATTACAGTAATTGTACCTGCTCTTACCCTAATAAAAACTGGAATTGCCTAAATCAAACTTGGTCCCAAAGAAATAAGTGAAGAAATTTACCTTGTTTTTAACTTTTTTGGGACGATCCAAAGTTATTACGAATTAAAAGTGACCATCAATTTTTTTTTATTAACTTAAGGAATTTTCACTTCTTTTCGATTTTATGATATCATAACTTTTAAAGTATAATTATTTTCTTTCACTGTAAATATTTCGTTATAATAAATATGTTCGTAATTGAATTCTCATGATTGAGAAATAAAATATACATAAGTGTTTTCATTAAATTTATTACGTCCTAGTAACTGTCCTGGCTTCACTTTACAGAAACTTTACTTGCAATACTCACTTACTGACTCACCGATCATTCTTGGATTCGATGAAGAAGTCTATAGTGAGACTTGTTGGTGTACCAGAACTAGCTGACAAAGCCTGGAGAGACCAGCCTATACAGTTTTCGTAATATTGAGCATTTTGGCAATTCCCTGCGACCGTTAAATTAAATATCTTTAGACAACTCACACACGGCCATCTGATCCCAACCTAAGCGTTAGCTTGTACTATGGTGATCGGATAACTGATAAACATACATATATACTTTTAAATACATACTTAAATAGATATTTCTATTACACACCCATACATACAGAACAAAAATTCCTGCTCATCACAGAAAAGTTTGACCTGGGTGGGAATCGAACCCACGACCTCCGGTGTCAAGTTCACTAACCACTAGACCAAGCGATCATTCTTTCCATTCATTCCTTGAATTCAAGAAAAAGTTTCTATTTTCTGGGATAGTATAAATTTTGTTACTCCGTTGATCCCAGTCTTGGTTGAAATAATTGAAATTGTTCCTGCAGTTATTGAGTTTAGCCATGCCAAATAAACAACCAAAGTTGCGAGCTTCGATGAAATATATTTCTACTCAAAATAATAATACTAACAATACTGTAATAAGATGTATACATTAGTAATATTAATACTTTACAAGGTTTATTAAAAATATTTAAAAACACAAGCTTTAACTATAAATCCGTAATACAAAGAAACACACAAATTTTCATGATTGTATTGTTAACCGTTGAGGAGTTCCTTTCTAAACAACTTAAACAAACAATCAAACCTTTCCTCTTTATAATACTAGAATAGACTAAACCTGAAAACCCCAAATACTGCAGTTTTATGTTGTCTAATATATGAGTATTAGACAACATATATTTATGAGTGACAGAAATATATTTGTGGTAAATATTTAATAAACCTAAAAAGTAAACTAAAACTAAATAAATAAACCATAATATTTTTTTATAAAAATGTATACTAAAACTAAATAAATAGACCCTAATAATTTTTTTATATTTATTTGAATATTATTCTGTAATTTTATTGTCACATTTAATACCTAAGTTTTGCAATATTTAATAAAAGATATATTTCAGATACGACTCGAAAATGCCACTATTTTGACACCTAATTATTTTTAACTTCCTCATGTATTCCACCACAATTATTGCATAATTAGCTATACGACATTAAAACTCAAACAAGTAGGTAAGAGTCAACTCGGCAAGAAAAAATGGTTTTTTGCTTTTTCATTTTGCTGTACGTTCACTATAATTTATTTACTACGGATACAAGCTCTGTTAGCCGAGTGGTTTGGACGTTGGTATCTCGCACGGCTAGTCCAGTGTTCAAATCCTGCGGCGCGCAGCTTTAATTTACAAAGTTATGTGCATATTAGAAGTTGATTATTTCTTACTAAGGTGAAGAAAAACATGAGGAAACCTGCACTCCCAAGAGTATTCATAAGGTTCTTAATATGTACGAAGTCTACCAGTCCGAATTTAGCCAGCGTGGTGGATAGTGGCCCGTGTCCCTCATTTTGGGTGGAGATCAATCCCTTCAATGCAATGGAATGAATGTTGGATCGTTAAGCAACCAGTTCATGGGTCCAAATTCCTACGCCGCCCGAGAGGCCTCCGACAAGGCTTGCACCCTCTGTTGATTATCTTTTTCGATGATTACAATCGAAACAAACCGCCAGGCTATAAACGCTTCACCTTGGGTAGGTTGGGTAGCAGTACAAGAAGTAGGACGCATTTGTTTTGCATTGACCTTCTTGTAATAAAAAAACTCATATTTTATTTTCATAATAGCCTTTTTTCATTTTTGCCTTCGTGTATTATGAATTATACGTAATCCATGTACAAAACAATAAAAATTGCCAATGTCGAAAAATTCCCTAAACTGAGGGGAAGTTCCAAGTCAAATAAGATAATCTTAATGTATATATTTATAGGATGTCATTTTTGCAGTAAATCCGTGAATCTTTATTGGGAATCCCTTCATTTTTCTTCCAAAATTTGACAGCCGTGAAGTGAAATGTTTGTAGATATCGTAAATTGTGGTAATGGCAATTCTCGTACGAGGAGTCAGTGAACTCTTGCCGGACAGGAAAAACAAAAGGATTCTTTAAGAAATATTTAAAGTATAGCGGGTGCTATCTTATATGTGGTTACTTACTGCGAAAGAGGATCTATGCATTGGATATTGTATAGGAAATTAACTATAACTTGTAGGTTATATTTATTACACATATAGTGCCACCTGTTGATAAAGATAGGCACTATAACGTGGAAATGTCAATAAATACTCCTTTAATTATCACAAACGCAACATCTTAAACTTATATAAACAAAAATCTGAATCGCTACGTCCTCATGATTATTGCCATAATAATATCTCAATAATCCTAAGTACCAGTTTTAGCTTCAAAATGATAGGTTTAAAAATTCATAACCTCAAAAACTAACACTTTCTTAGCTATGTACATCAAAACAGACTAATAATTTCTGTGCAGGTTCCTTCATAACAATATATTTGTTCAGCAAGAGATGGGAGATCGAAGACAGCGTCATCGGCATAGTGGCGTGCCTGAGTAGGATAGCAGCGAGTGTGGTGTATGCCCTGGCACCGAACAGAACTGTGTACTTCTTGGGCCCAGTTCTGGACATGTTCAGCTCAGCCGGCGCAACATCGCTGCGGTCCATCGCTACCAAACTTGTGGATGGTGATGAAGTCGGTGAGTAGTCTTACTAATATCATCATCATTGTAACCCACTGTCCCACTGCTGGCCTCGGGTCTCCTCTCACAAGGTGCCTTCACCTTGTACAGCCGGTCTACCACGCTGACTAGCAGATTGGTAGACTTCACCGACTTTCTAGAACTTTAAGGGGAAATCTGAAGAATGCAGGTTTCCTCATGATGTTTTCCTTCACCGAAGCAAGTGGTAACTTATAATAAATACGAAAGTTTGTGAATATAGATTGATGTTTGTTTCTCTTTCATGCAAAACCTAATGAACGGATCCTAATGAAATTGGACATGGAGATCTATCTCTGGAGTATAGAGTCAATTTTAGTCTGGAAGAATAGATAGGCTACGTTTTGACAACGAATCGAGCGGGCAAAGTTGTGGAAAGGCACTAGTATTTTTTATCGCTTTTAGCAAATTTAATATCAATTTTTAATTATTCACCTTTTGCTTAATTATTGGCAAATGTACACTAATATTATAAAGAAGAAAGATTTGATTGTTTGTTTGTTTGAATTGAGTAGGCTTCGAAACTACAGGACAGATTTAAAAAAATCTTTTACAATAAAAGTCCTACATTATCCCTGATAGACATATGCTATATTTAATACGAGAAAAAATGGGGAGCCGCGAAAAAAATTCGATAATGTAACCCAACGTGTGAAAAAATAAACGCTGCATCTATAAACTGCTATATCGTGTACGCTGCAGTAATTATAAAGCAACATGGTGTACTACAGTTTTACAGACGACATCCTTATCTCCAGATAAGTCCGCGATATCTAACTGTTACAGTAATGTCACAATAACTACTTTTTTGTGGTAACTGGTAGTTCCAACGCGAAGTGAGGGCAATATCTAGTATTGTAATAAAATTACTCGGACATAGTAAGACCCCTTACAAACCTTTCTTGCCATAGTTTTGCATGCATGTTAGCTATAATATGCAGCGCCATTTAAACTTTAAAAATCCTGTTAGTGTTAATAACCCAGTACTTTATTAGACAATTCTTTGTATTTGGGGTTCAACTACTGAGCATTAGTTAGCCATCGATGGGTCGAGGAGAGCCTCATGCTGAGGAGGCCTAGAGCATACTCCACCGTGCTGCTGCAATGCGGATTGGTGGGGGAGTTAGTGGCTAACCTAGGTATCGGAAGTATTGTGCCGCCCTGAAAGCCTCCAACATGGCTTAAGGATTTCTATCTAAGGACAACAACCGGCTCTACGTGCCCTCTGAAGCACCGAAGCGTTTGTAATTATTTTGCCTACAGCGGTCACCTATCCTCCTACCGACCGCGCTTGCTGTTGTTTCACTTTTTCGATCGTCTTATAAAATTATCTAATAATCAAATTATACAGTACTTAATAAAACTATTACAACGGCAAATATCCTTTTTTAATCTGGCAAGCTTGTTGGATGGAAATTTTTATGATATAATATTACGAAAAACAAAGCCCTTCCTATTATATTCCTTATTAATAGAGTATGATTAGGTCTTTTAAAAAATCTCCAAATGCTTTTTATTTTTGGTACCTTATATTGGTGGTAACCACACTGGGTGGTAACCACCTACTCCAAGAAATATTGGTTGACGTGGTTAGTGTTAGGAGTATTTGAGGTGGGTTCTTAGGTGTCCATTAATGACGCCCAAAGGTGTAGAGGCCTTTTGGTATTATGATGTCACTTATTTTTATTTTCGTAATAAATACAAAAAAATTTTAAGCATTTATTTGTAATGTCCCTAGTTCGTTTGTATAAAAAATACAAGTGATCTTAGGTGTGGGGAGGGATAGTATAAAACTTCTCCACATATCTCCAGACGGGAGAGGAGTGGTTAAAAAAGAGGAGAAAGGGTTCTAAAAAGTTGTTAAAACATTACTTAATAGGATAAAATTGTATTTATTCTATATACTTTCTTATTCAATACAATACTTTTGTAACCCATTAGTGTTCAGGTAAAATAATACGCAAAAGATTAAAACATACTTTCACACAATACGGAAAATTTTCACACACTGGGAATATAAGTTTATGAAGACGAACATTCTCCCAACAAATAAGAATTTATCTAATCTTAACATTTTGTATTACTTGTACTTAGTAAAAATAAATTATATTTGCAGAGTGAAGATGTAAACATGATAATGAAGTGTTGTTTCTCACGGTAAAATTAAAATGTGTTTATGCTTCTTTATTCTTAAAGCCTTTAATATATACACAGATAGATTCTGAACTAATATTGCGTCACAAGTTGAACGTGCGACGTACTCTATACGTCTTTAGCTCGCTCGACGGAGCCAATTGCGTCCCGCGATAAAATACTAAGGTATAATATATTAAAATCTACTACCAAAAATTCAGTCAAAGTACAGAAGGAAGAGAGGTGGGTAGCATCAAAATATTGCGCTGTGATTGGTCAGTTCAAAATTCGAATCGTAAATCACAACTTTGTGTGTCGCGCGGAGCTTTTAATAACTTTTAAGTGCGTTGGTCATGTTTGCAGTCAGTAGGTTATTTCTCAATACATATAGCATTCATTAATAAGTAGTATACATATATATAATTTCCGTCGTCTTTGTTTATACTATGTGAAAAACATGTTATCTCAGTACTTTGTTATTTTCCTCTTCTCAAAAATTTGTATTAGGACGAGAAATATTTAGATACTTCAGTACATAAAAAATCTTTTACGTGACGAATGTTTACGCGATTTTTCCTAACAGATCATTAAGCTTTTCTGTGATGAGCAGGAATGTTTGTTCTGTGTGTCTGGGTGTGTAATAGAAATATTTATTTAAGAATGTATTTAAAAGTATATACATATGTATGTTTATCAGTTGTCTGATCACCATAGCACAAGCTAACGCTTAGTTTGGG
>DWJZ01001265.1:0-24404 GCA_018249125.1 Asbolis capucinus
TTGCTTGAAATTTGCAACAAACATACCTGATTTAAATTGATGAACTACATTTTGCTCAGTTTTTTGATATTTCTTATGAAAAGACAAAAAAAGGCAAAATAATGTGAATATTTTGAAATTTTTGATACAAGCTCCTGGGTGATACGTGTACCTTGAATTTGAAATTTGCACATTCTGCAATATATACCTTCAATATATATACCTATATCTTATACAATATATATATAAAAACCTTCAATATACCTATACCTTATACAATATATATATATATACCTTCAATATAAATACCTTCAATTCAATATTTATTTTTGGAATGACTTTTAATCTCGTGAAATACAACATTTAGTATACTTTTCATTCCTAATTATACCAGGGTTCCCTTGGGATACGGGATGAAAGTTTGTATGGGATTTTTGGTGCACTGGTAACAAAAAAACATTGTATGTGTGTAAGTGAAGCTGCGGGCACAGCTACTCGTAGTGATAAATAAGAACCTTAGCGCTTAAAGTAAGAAATGTTATTATCAATAAATCATTATGACTGTTGTATGACACACACACATGACTGTTTAGATGGAATAGAATAATTACTCTACTGACACGCAATTGTAGATGCGGTTCTTCCGCTGCCCTGCATCGATGTTAAATCGTGTCCCAATTGGAATGTCTCTATCGGCAGCGTGAGTCATTACAATTTAATTATTAATCTGTAAACATGACATAAGAGGAGGCACAGTGTTCACTTCCAAGAGGATTAAAGCTTACACCATCTGTGGGAATGTCTGTCGTTCTGAGCAGTATAATCAAGAAAGCTACTAATGTATGTATACTACCATAGAGGTAGACACTTTGATCGTTAAAATAAAAAAGGTTTCATGAAAATCACTGCACCCAATATAAAGTTATGCGGCAAAATAACATTAAAATTAAAAAGAAGAATAACTCCAACTCTGCTCGTCAGATGGCGCTTAAAATAAAATGGGAACACATCTTAAAAAAATACACACGAATAACTCAGGCATTTAAAATGTTATGAAGTATTCACTGGTTTTTCTTTAAAATATGTGTATTAGAATAGCGAAGACTTGCTAGTCTTGGCAACGTATTTGAGTAAAATGCATATCTTGAACCCACGGACGGCCCACTACTGCACGGCACGGATCTGTCCTCATACTGAGGAGGACTAGAACACACTCCGACACGCTGCTCCAATTCGGATTGGCGGGGGGGGTTAGTAGCCAACCCTCGTTTTTATGCCGCCCGAAGGCGTCCGACGTGGGTTAACCGGGGCTGACGGCTTTACGTGTCCTCTAAAGGAAGCATTCATGAATTTTTAGTCTCTAGCGGTCACCCGTCCTCCTGTCGCACGCGTCCGCTGTTGCTTGACTTTATCGAGTGCCAACAGTCGACAGAAGTCGCAGGGCTACAAACGTTCCGAAGCTTGCTTTCTGTATAGTATTAGGCTTATTTGTCATTCAAGGTGGATTTGGTCAGACCACGTTAGATACCATTTATCACCAAGATATCACATGTTCATTGTCGTGGACACTGAATATTTTAAAACTCTGACCGTACTCACTGGTTCTGTTTATGCTACCTGACATCAATATTCCGATAGATTTCACGTTACTGTAGTTTTGCAATGACCATGAAACTAGATACAATACAATAGATACAATACATTTTAAAATGGCAAATGGAACATTTTGATCGTGGATATTATAAACACAGCGTATTGAAGAGTGACCATCGGTGTGGATTACAATAACCCTATTTCGATGGCATGAGTAAGGCGCTGGAAATAGCTGAGAGCGGCCGGCGATGGCGCGGGCGGCGCGCGGTGACAGACGCTCGGCCCGACACCACGTTATACCGTAATATTTGCTTCCTTAAATACCAAGCAACATTTTATTGTTCCTACCATCATCGTAACACCTACCTGCTCGAGCGTTTCCTTGCGATGCTCATAACAGACTTTAGTCATATTTCGCTAAGGGGACAGAATTGGCAGTAGGTAACTTTATCAATATGGCGACCAGGTCAGAGGATAGACTTGGATACCACATGCCTAAAGATGTTCCTTTATATGACACTCAGCAAAATTAAGTTTTAATTAAGAGAAATACCATGCAGTCCAGGACACTCAATATAGAGCAAGAAAAGAATGGAAAAATTCTGCATTCTCGGGTGTCCAAGTCCAAGGTTGTGTACAGTCCTTAAAGAACCGGCTTCTGAAGTGAAATCCGATAGTCATATGATATCAAGAGTTAGGACGTAGCAAACGAACAGATTGAATTAAACGGTGATTGATTCCAAAAAATATAATTCATAAGTGTATTGAAAATACACGGTCTTGAATTAGAATTTTTAATTTAAAAATTGACGAAAGTTCTAACTCTGAACAAATTTAAAACTGGTCTAGTTCTTAACAATATTTTTATAGTGGATATATGTATATTCTGTAGGTATTGTATCTTACTGATATAATTGAGTAGCCCGAGCAATCTGGCCGCGAGGTCAACAACGCCCGTGACATTATTTTAAAAGTGAAACCTTTTAATAGCCGAGTGATTCATCGTCAACAAAATCAAGTTTACTACGGTCACTGGTATTTTGATACACATTACAGTGGAGACATAATATTAAGCAAACTTGTCACGCGATGGTAACTGGCCAGATTATCGCCGTCTACATTTCATGCAACACCAACAACACGCCACATTGATGTATGAGCACGATGAAGACCTACTCTATTTAGATCTACTTCTTGTATCAGTTTTTAGGTCACATTGTTCCGGAATCTGTACAACACATGAGGCGATCGTAAGGAGCTAGTTAATACTCGATCGCAGAGACTTATTTCCACGATACAGCCTCATTATGCTTGTAGCTAGTTTGGAAAGCATGTTTGTTGAATTCAATCCTCTTGGTTGTGTAACCAGGGGAACATGCCTACTGGAGTCTTCTCCGGCATAATCAGTGACCTTAAAATTTAACGTCATTTAACGGATAATTGAAGAATGTCGAAGTCATATCCGTAACTATGAACACGTAGCAGTGTTTTCAGTAGCCTATAATCGTATCATATCCGATTGCTAATTCCAAGTCAATATTTATTAACCCTTTGCGAATCCAATTACTCACATCCTTCTTTTACTCGTAGCTATGTGGAATATGAGCCGCGCGACTTTGCGATACGTTTATGAACACGGAGTACACCTTAAAAGGGGTTTAAACTTATGTATATACCTGCGAAGGCGAATTTTTAACAGAAGCAACTTCTTCACAGAACCAAGGACTTTGGTTAAGATTTGTATCCGATTGGGGTACTCAAGTAATAGAAGGAGGACTTTATTTGCTCATTATTGTATCTAACAAATGTATGATAAAAGATACACTACATATCAAAAGTATTCTCTGCTAGTCACCCTTAGCGCCGGGGAAGAATGAAGAAGGCGATAGATTTTGATTCGTTTGTACCTATAGAGCCCATCAGTGGGTTGGCCAATGTGGATGACGAACGTCCGAGACGTGAGTCTAACGAAAGATGCGGCTATCCCTTCTTCAAGCGATTTGTTTATTTGCACAATGTTTGTGTTTACCCAAACATGGTTGAAATTATATTCAGCTATGTGTGTGGGTCAGTCAGACACTGTACACAATGGCATTGCTTCTCCCTCCCTCCTATACCCATCTCGCTCGCTAAGTTGTAAGACTTGAACCGCTGCCTTTCACTTAGTCCGATAGCCAGAACAACACAGTATGGTCTCAACAGTTACTTGACAATAACTATTTTAGACGAAAATGTAAGTGAAAAGTTGTAAAATGTACAGTGTCAGTTGCGTGTTGCCGAAGTTGTTAGTTTTAGTGACCATAGTTCAGGGTGAGTCAACAGTCATTAAAGTTTATTGATAGTATTCGGAGAGTTAAGGATTTCCGACGATTTCTGTTGGGTACCGATTGC
Organism: Asbolis capucinus; assembly: GCA_018249125.1. NCBI lineage: Eukaryota > Metazoa > Arthropoda > Insecta > Lepidoptera > Hesperiidae > Asbolis > Asbolis capucinus. The sequence goes on from DWJZ01001265.1 coordinate 3,964, forward strand.
TGTTTGCAATCATAACACGTAATTATGGTGAAAGAGATTGGTAAGAGTCGTGTTCCGCGCTGTATGCGCGCCGGCAACGCGTTCGTGTTTATCAGTTTATTCAGGGAGGACAGTGACCACGTTACAATGTGGTCGGCTGTAGACGTAATGTTTTTATAACTTTCAACTTATCATCAATAGAAAAAAAAATTGTTTTCAATATAAATGAAACTTAGAAATAATTTAAGGTATTATAAAGTTATTTGTTTTCATTATTAAGAATTACTTGTAGCTACATGGCTATTGATATGTTTAATAGTCTCTATTCATATTTTTTTAATAATAATAATATAATATAATAATAATCGTTTTGTTACGGATATCATGGATCTATGTATGGTTGATTAGTACGTTAGCTACGAGTACATGTCTCGTAAAATCTATGTTAGTCACAAGATTTATAAATATATATGACATTAGTATAGTACAACTTAAGTAATTTTAATTATTTTCTTAATCCTAACATCAGCTCAACCCAGTGTTGTTGATCTCGCTGTCAGCTTTACAAAGACTTGTATATCATAGATCTGGTGTAATATTATTGTTGTATGTGCAATTGTGTATGGTACCTGAAGCTAATTTGTAAATCTCAATCTCACGCATGCGTGAGGGTTGAAAGGCTAATAACAATAAAGAAGTTGATTATACTGTCGACAGAATCAAATTCCATCGTCCTCCGTGCTTATCTATCTCAACATGGCCTGCACGGAGAGATCGAGTTCTCTAACAAAAACGACACCCTCATCAGCATCAGAACTAACTTGAAGCCGACCCTGCAGTACCCTGATGGGGTTTGGAAGTGGACCATCCACGAGTTTCCAGTAGACTACAGGCACTTGTCACCTGAACGATGTTCCTTATCGAGTCTCGGCAAAGAACTCATAGATTTAACAGAAGAGTTAGGGTACTTAGTAGTTCCTGGAAAGGATCACGCCGAATATGAAAGCATGAACAGCCTGATAGGTCACAACGGCATCTGGGGGAAAAGCATCCGGCTAGAATCGGCTGAGAGAGATCGTATAATATGTGCGTCGATACTGGCCACCGATAAGCATCATGAAAAGCATGCTTTGGCTAAATTCTCTGCTCCAGTGGCAGGCACGTTGAACTTCCACTGGATTTATTCGAAGGAATTCGACGAGTCCGATTCTTATATCCAAGCAGATTTGTATCACACCAAAGCGGGGCAGAAGGGGGAGTACACCGAGCATAAATGGAAGCTATTTGTGACTGATATTTTCGATTCTGACAAGGGTGCGAACCACGAGGACAACTGTAATGTGCTCGAGGCCGTCTTCGACCCTGAGAACAGCGGGGATGGTATGAGCGTCGGAGACCTGGACAGCCGCCTCGGGTTGGTAAAGGTAGCGACTGATGCGAACGTGCATAAAGTGAGGACATTGTACAAAAACGAGATTATTGACGTCCTTCGGGCCGACATGGAGGTGACTAAGAGAAACTTGTACGTGGTGATATACGACAACAGGCATACTGACAGCTTCTTGGCATGTGCGAAGTTGAGACTCATACCTCCAAAAAGTAATAAGTAAGTAAATAACATAATACAAATCAAACCCATTTTTTACTATCTCTTAGGATCCGTAATATAGACGATGTTATTAGATGTACTTAATTGTATTCTAAGATATTATTACTAATTATAGCAGGAACCTAATTACTGCCCTACCCATAATTGACGCAATTTTATAATGAGTTATTCAATAGCAACAAAATCTAATTTTATTATTTTCTTTTGTCTTTTGATTTCCTTTAAACTTGTAACTTGTAAAACTGTAAACTAATGGTAAATTTGTTATATTTTGGGTTAATCATTTTTCTTTCCAATAGAGCCCTTATCAACATGGATGGTATTCGAGGACTGGTAGAGTTTACCCAGCACTCGCCTTTCGACCCCACCTGGGTGAACTTCCAACTGGGTGCTGCGGACCAAGACTATGAATCTAATCTTCGCTTCGTTGGTTCCATGCTGCAGTACAGTATCAGGGAGCTCCCGCCCACGATACGTGAAGCCAGCATGGTACATCAGATTTGCAATACCACGGGATCATTGTACAATCCAACTAATGTCGAATCGAAGGATATTCCGCCTCCAGGTATGTTCACAAAATATATCACCACACTCTGAAAAATAATTATATTTTTTGACCGTATTAACCCAAAACCATTTTGTCTGACCAGAAGTAGAAAATATTAAAAATAGTACAAGCGAGGTCCAGATCAAATTATATCTAGGTGTAAAACTATTCCACGAAAACTGTTTCTCCATCTATCTCTAAAGCTCCTAAAATAGTGCCTCAGTGGGAATAATAAGTAAAATAATACCATTGAGTATGTTGGGAGGCGGCCAAGCGTGTAGTTTACGGCGGCGCGGGCGTGACGTCATGTCCCGTCCCGTCATGTCACGTCACGTATTACGGAATTCGGATGATTACATCCGATTGGTACAGCGGTATTTGCTGTTGTTGATCCTCAGTTTAATGGTACGCGACGATCGTTATTTACAGTTATTTTTCTATCGAACATTTGGTTAAAATCAAAACAAAATTAATTATAGAGCTTTTTTATACTTTTTTATAGTTAGCAAACGAGGAAAGGAGTCTTAAAACAACAAAGGCCGATGCGTTTTGAAGGCCATATAGTCCGCCAAGAATGCAGAAGTATGAAGCGAGATAAAAATAAACCCCGATTTGAATAACAAAGAGGGATATTGTTATTTTTGATCTGACGAAAAAAATTACCGACCGATGGGACTGACTGCTTTAAGTGCCATTTGAAGTTCGGAAACGCTTACGCAATATTTGCCACTTGATTCATTTTATGAACATCCGCTGTTGCTTAACTTTGCCGATCACTTACGATCCACACAAGATAATGGGCTCCAGAATCTTACTTCTATTAAACCTATTCATTCATTGCCTGACTTTATTGTTAAAGGCATGGGCACTCAAGAACAGTATCCAGTGGGCGATCTCCTCGGCAAGTACAAGGAGCGAACGGAGTACCTGAACCACAAGTATCTCCTGCCGGGGCTGGCCAACGAGCTCAGCGGCGCATACTGGGACGTGTTTCTGCCGCTCAGCGGGAGGATGAGCGTTATGCATAGGGCCTTGGTGCTTACCAGGTTCGTACACGGGGGAATTGAATAGTTCACTGCCAATGTCGATGTGGGTGGGAATCTTTGAAAACAAGCACAGGCATTTTGAGCATCTGTCTAAAGTCCATGAACCAAAAAAAAAGACTGAATCAGTGGTCGATTGGCGAAGGAGATGTGCGCAGAGGCTTTATAGCAAGTTGCGAGGTTACGCATGTACAAGTTCGCAATATATGTACTGGTAGCAACACAACATTCCATCAATGCATATCCAACATACAATGTACATTTCTACAGGCGACCACCTCGACGGGAGATCTGTAGCACAATCCTGCCGTACGAGCCGGGCACGGAGTACCAGCTACCGATGAGTTCCGCGCAAGTTATACTGCGGTACCCGTTGGTGGGCACCGTCTTATTCCGGCAACCACTCGGCCGGCCCTGGGAGGATACCACCATCATCATCGAGAGCATGGTATGCATTATCGTTGAACGAAGACGCAATTTATTTATTATACATGAATTTTAAGAATATCTTGTGTCATGTCAGTTGTAGCTTGGTTGGTAGTGATTTGGTAGTTTGTAGTTTGCAAAAGTGTCCTGAAGTGAAATGTGTTGTCGTTGCTAACCAACTGCGACGTAAATAATGCGTTTACGCATTATACGCACTTTTATTATACCGACTTCATTATTAAATGAGACAGTGCATCTTTCTTGACTTGCTGATGCTTTTGGTGTTACAAATTTTTGTAGGTGAAAAAGTCTCACTATCACGGCTCAGCTGATCATTTGATACCTAATTATATAAAAAACACGGTCAGGTTCACGCAGACGGGTCGAACGTGAACAACACCTTCGAGCACCGTTGGGCGGTGAACGAGCATCCGCCGGGGAAGGACTTCTACAACTGGACGGGGCGTTGCCTGAGCGCGGGCCGCGTGTACGAGCCGCACGGGCTGGATGTGGACACGCGCCACCCCGAGCAGTATTGCCGCGCTGGTCTAGAGGGGCTCTGTCGGCTGGGGGATCTCACTACTAGGTGCGGTTGTGTGGGAAGCAATAGTTAATATATTATACTTTGGAATTTGTTTAACAATATTCTTGTACAGTACCATTTTAAGTTATTAATTACTAAGTATTAATAGACTCTCGAAAAATATTGTTTTTTTTCGTCTCCGAAATATTAGCCTTTGCGATATATTTACTTTAAGTTATTATTTTTGTTTCAAAATTATAATGATTTTAGACACGGCATGCTGGGTATTGCGGGTAAGAAGCGAGACAGCGCGGCGCTGACGCGGCGATTGTTCACCGACTCCGTGCTGGCGCTCGCCGGGAAGTACTCCATCATGAAGCGATCTCTTGTCATATATGACGACCATGGACCTGTCGCCCGCGGGGAGAGGATGGCCTGCTCCATGTTAGTATACTTGCAGTCTTCGTAGGAACAGTCGTTGAGTAATTGTGTGTTGATAAGTTAAAATTGTGGTTTAAGGGACTCCATGTATTTCTTCATGGCTTGCGATGCTATATTGGTTAATATTCCCTGGCGGGGATGATTATTTGTCATGTGACTCGTTTATCACCTGATAGCATAAAAAGGCACGTTTAAGATTCTCTTATTTTTTCTCGACAGCATCAATGGCCTCCACCGACGCAAGGCCGTGGTGCGGGACTGGTTTGGCAACGGGGAGGCGGTGGGCGTGCGCGGCCGGCTCGAGCTGGTGCAACAGTCGCCCTATGACGTCACCAACGTCCAGGTCTCGCTTGAGGGACTCATCGACGACGTCAGGAATTATAAGATACATGTGGTTAGAACGATCATGTTGAGATCATGTTTTTGCTTACTCAAGACTCAAGAAAGAAATGTTGTCATTTTTCAAATTTTTATATTTTCAGGTACCCGTTGAGAAAGAACTGGAATTCCCCTGCGAGAAGACAACTTTGTATGACACATTCAATCCTTTCAACGTGAATAAGTCCCTTAGCCCTCCGCCAGCCAAAGGTACTTTCATATTTGTATATAATTTTTTTTACATACCTTCAATAATTGATGATCGCCAGTGGTCAAAGGTTACATTCTATAAAAGCCAGAAACTACTGTATAGTGGGGACTACGTTTAATCGCATTCCTAAAGGCATGAAACCGTAATTTTTTTAGTTTGTAACCCTGTATTCAACCCTGTAAACACTAAAGGAACATAAGAAACGTGGTAAAATAACAATGTGTGTGATCTACTGGTGTGTGCAATTAAAATATATTGACTCTTTTTTTGAGGATTTCCTGCTCATAATTATCAATCAAACCCCAGGAACTGCAGACCAATACGAGCTGGGTGACCTGGGAGACAAGTATGGACTGTTCGAGGATGTCAAGAGATACTCCACCTTCTACAACGATACACAGATTTCTCTGTTTGGCCCCTACAGCATCCTAGGCCGCTCGGTTGTCATTCATAAAAAGGTAACTCTCTCACAGTGGGAGGTATCTTGAACTAAAGATGGTAGAGTCCATAAAACTTCAGAACTAATAAAATATGTTAAAGCGATTGCGCTTACTTAATTTTAACTGAAATATGTAAAAAGTTCCGTTTATTAGAGTCCAAAGAATTGAAAAATCCTTGCTGGTGACTTGTTAGATAGATAATCTTTTTGGCTACGCTTAAAAGTGTCACAGATCTCAAGTGTCGGTTGGAGAATGAGTCTCAGAGTGTTTCAGAGCCGCGACCGACGTTGGGCCTGTTCTTCCATCGAACGGGGGTACAGTCCGTCCGAGGCGCGGGAGATCCGGGGTATCGCGTCGTTCCACCACCCCGGGGGTTTCGCGTTCGGCTACATCCGTATGACGCAGCTGATCCACAACGACGGCAGCGCCAGCGACACCGTCATTGAGGTCAAGCTGCGACATCCCGGAGTCAGAGATCGGAATTATGTAAGAAATTATAATTTATTATAGTTGCACTTATAACAATTACTTAATATTCAGTTTCCACTCAAATACCATCCGGCTTAGGTACAGCATACTGCCCCACCCACCTGTCCTTCGTCTTTCTTGCCTTTTTCACTCCCTTGTATTTTTTTCTTTTTGCTTTTATTGTTATCCACTGAATATTTATTTGCCACATTAATGAAGCTACGAAGGAGTTGTACGGCGATAGACTGAAGTGAAAGTGTGGTTAGCTAGCTATGTTACACTGTTTTATTATTCGACGGTGTACGATTGATTTATTCAGACCCAGAACCACAACTGGGAGATCTTCGTGAATCCGGTGGGGGTGGATGCGGCGGTGAAGGTGACGAACACGCGCTGCGTGGCCGGCGGCTACCGCTGGAACCCATACTTCACGCAGCTTGCAGATCCACTCAATGTCAGTAACATCAGTAATCAGGGGACAATGGGGAAATGGTCTTCATTTTGACTGACTTGTTGGTGTAGTGGTTAGTAAGCCTGACCACCACGCCAGACGTCGTCGGTCTGACTGCCACCCGCACAAACTTTTTTGTTGTAGCGTATTTAGCTGTTGTTTTTAACTGACATAAAAAAAGAAAGAGTTTCTTAATAAAGATCTAAGCCCACCCAGGATCTGATGATGTGTGTTGGATAAATACATTGTAACTTGTGAACGGGTGACGGAGACAAATATCCACCGTATATTAATTCGAATGTTTGAAAATATCATTCAGTACTTATGTTTGTGTCGTTGTGGCTTACGATCTGGCTTAGTTCAAATAATTTGTAACGGACTCTTCATACATATTTCAGAGTTTCAGACATAGTTCATGAAGGTATTTTAATAAACCTCAAAGGTTTTGAATTTTGCAACTGTTCCGTCAAAAGTTTTGTATTTATCAACCTTCTGTTCAAATGTCTTGGATTGGCCATGTTGCAGCGTGACCTGTACAGCCAGGAGTGCGGCGCGGACAACCCGCTGCGCTGTGACGTGGGGGACCTCACCGCACGCCTCGGGACCATCTGTAACTTATATTATCGTTATTGCCTATGATTTCAATCCATTAATAGCCCAATACCGAGCATAGGCCTCTTCTCATAACTGACGAGACCTAGGGTATTCCACTTTGAAGGGTTCTGCGGCCAACATAAGTTTATTTAATTTACCTAGCCTATTAGCCATCTAGGCCAAAATTAAATTGGTGAACCTTTGTGTAGATACACAATGAGCAATGATGAATGCCTACTTTCATCATGTGGCATCTTTACTCGTTCTCTTTCAGTTTCTTCTTCTCAGACTGTGTTTGATGTACATAAGCAGGTTCTAGAATCTAGAATGTGTTGTGTTGTGTTCCAGCGGTGGGTAGGGAGCGGCAGATGTTCATGGACAGCAACTTCCCGCTGGAGGGCGCGGTGTCGGCCATGGGTCGCTCCATCGTCATCTTCGGGCCGGAGCGCAGTGGCGAGCGGTTCGCCTGCGCCAACATACAGCCAGACAAGGACATCATCAAATATGTCAACATTATGAAGCCGCCCCGATTTGTCCTGTAAGATATCTGTTTTCATCAGCTAAACCTTATTAGTTTGGAGTAGGGTCAGCAAAACTCATTTACTGGGGCACTTATATTGATTCGTAATTTTTGTCGAATTCTGACAAAAATTAGGTATTGTAAATGACAAAACAAATCACTAGTGGATGACCGATGGATGCATAAAACTGGGAGGTCATTTGATGGCTTGACTTTGAGCATGTAATGACTACAGGATAAATGACTTAAGTATAAATAAATACCTGGTATTTCTGTCTCCTTCGTATTTTTTGACTTATACAAATGGTGGTTGATTTACTAGAGGACAGTTCCTGGAAGAAGTCCGCAAGGTGATGGGAGTCCCGGAGTGGATGGTGGGCGTGGACTCGCGGAAGACCCGCGTGCTGCACCAGGGAGCCTGCGTGCAGGTGCTGTTGCACTTCACCGGACCCGACGCCAACCGCCTCGAGCTGGATTTCACCAGGTCTGTGATACGAATTCATTTTAAATTAAGTAAAACTTTAGGCCTTTGTATTTTGTTGAACTCTAAACTATTTATTATAGCATTTTCACGGAATGCCCTCTAAAGGTATTAACAGGATGGAAAGGTTTTTCTGAATATAAGTGAACTGGAATAAAAATCGTAATGAGGTTGTGAAGTTATGCAACGTGGTTGTGAAGACTGGAATTATAATAATGCACGAATTAATGCATAATGCACATTTTCTTCAATGTTTGCTCTGTTGACAGGCTCCTATGTTGTCGGACTGTGAAGAGTCAGGCTGTCAGCCGGGTCAGTGCACCGTCTGCTGGGTCATAAAGATATTTGGTGATCTAAGATTTGAAATTGTACAAATATCGTGATGAAGTGGTGTATCTATCAATGCAGCGTCTTTTAAATATCGTCGTGTGTGCTACTTTGCGTTTCATAATGATTGTGTTTCCATATTATTATTAATATATTATGGTTCGAGCTCTGGAACTCCTTTATACTTAGTGGCTTTAGGGCCATTTATTAATGGCCTACTAGTGGTAGTGGCATACTAAGAAGGTCTTGAGCAGATTCTTCCACGCTGTTGTAATGCAGATTCGCGATAAGAAGTAAATTTTGTAAATCTTTTCCTGCAAATAAAATATTGTCTGTATGTTGGCAGGTTGCTAGCGTCAGGTCGTCTGGACTCTCCCAGCATCTTCATCCCGGGCTACGTGGACACGAAGCGCAAGCGGACCGTGTCGTACCGCCCCTGCGGCGTCAGCGACCCCAACGACAACCGCAGTTAGAACCACTTTATACACACTACACGCAGTTATTTTGACCCATTCAATAATTAACAAACTAATATACAAACGTACACAACGCGAGTTAAAAAATAAAAGCTTATAAATAGAAGCGTACACCGAGCTCCACAACTAGTTCCACGATGGAACACCAAGGTGATCGTAGGATTTAGAAGCTACACAACGCGACCGTATCGAATTTCTATTCGAGGCTGCCTTATTGTCAAAGTCAACCTCTGATTTGGTCGCCAGCCAATCACCCGTCATCGATGTGTTGAGTGTGAAAGTTATGTATAATGTGTGTGTTACTTACTTGTGTTGCAGAGAGTTCGTTTTTCTTCTCGTCGACCTCTTCAGCTGGTATAGTGGCGCCACGTTGGCCAGGCTGGCGTTGGCTGCTCCTCGTCCTGCCCTTGTTCATGTTCATTTAGCGTATATTGATGCACATTGTAAATAACTATGTATTTATGTACAGTAGGCTAAGTTATCAATAAAATTTTTACCTTATTTATATACCGGGCATTTTAATTAAATTATATTCACATCGCAGCCGGTGATAGCCTAGTTGCTTAAGAATTCGGCCTTCTAGTTGAGGAGTCCGGGTTCGCATCTCAGGGCGCGACTTAAGTTGGATTTTATAATCCTACTAATATTATAAATGTGAAAGTTTGTATGTTTGTTTGTTAGTTCTTCACGCAAAAACTGCCGAACCGATTTTTATGAAATTTAGCACTTACATCCGGAAATCCCGCGGGATTGGAATTGACGCGGGAAAAACTTCTACGCGTATGGATATAGCTTCTAAACAAACATATTAATATAAAATTAACAAGTCTGTCTTCCCGAAAATCCCACGGGATCGGGAGTTACTCGGATAAAACTCCTGCGCGTACGAAGTAGCCGGTTCAGCTACTAGGGACTGAATAGTTTTCTCTAAGGAACATGGGACCAAAATAGAACGAAGAATCCTCCTGCAATAATCTCCCTTTCACTCTGTGTATTGCATATATTGTGTTTCTGAGTTTAGTGTGATTAAGAATATGTACATATCAGGCGGACAAAGCCGCGGGAGTATCTGGTTTGTTCACAAGTTTTGTACGGCTGAGAAAATCAGAAATACGTAGGATCAACTAGACAAAATACATTTGAAATATCAATGAACGCCAAACTGCATTCAAATTTTGCCGATATGTCGCCACAACAATCTAAAACCCATAATTCGCACGTGGATTATAATCGCTCCATTTCTATTCGTTTACTGTGCATTTCGAATTAAATTTTACCCCAAATCGGCTTATTCTGTTTAGTTTAATAGAATTCGACGTACGCTCCGTAGTATTGTGGTCGTGAATTTAGAACGTACAGAATTTGTAATATTAATCGAAAATTAATGATTAACAACTTAATTCAAATCTTTATAAAATTTTGAGTAGTTTCCTTATTTATTTACTCAGTAATATACAATCGACTAAATTATTATCGACTAAGGGAAAATTTATTTTATTTATACTTATGTCACCTCTTATTAGTAGAAACAAAGGGTAAAACCTAATGCCTAGTGGCATTGTCCACCAGTAAACCCTGGGTGTATGTGGAGAATGATGATTGGTATGTATTCAACGTTATTCTTTGTATTTTGAAAATTCACTGAGTTACAAGGTTGCCGAGTTGATCCATTTTAACAATGGTCACTGAACGCCAATGTCGTTGCCACATTATGTAGGTACGGAACATTAAATATAAGGACAGATCTGAATAGATACATAATAGGACATATGTAGAAGTATTAAATAAGCCTTTGTCTATGTTAAAAAATAATTTAAATTAATTTTTAATTAGCAGAGAATTCACTGAATAAAGATTATTAATTAGCAGAGAATTGACTGAATAAAGATTATCACAAAAGTAAAATAGCAGGGCGTAGTTGCAAATTACAAGTGCTAAGTAATTTTCTACCTTATGCTACGTACCTAAGGTCACATCCAAAAGTCAAGAAACTATCTACCTGTGGAGGTAGAAAGTTTAGGTGGCTAAATCCTTCGTTTTTTTATGTGATAAGCAGGCACACGAGCAGACCATGGACCATAACACCAGAATAGGGTGTCACTAAGAAACTTCATGTTGTTTCTTTGGGTAAATTATGGGTGTGGAAGATTTGTAACCGAATTAATAAAAAAGGTTCGAGTGACGAATTTTTACTACGAGAAAAATTCTTGAATAAGCTATACTAATTAAGGAATAGAGTGTGTATATTCTGTTAATGTGTATATCTGGGTGTTTGAGAAATAAAATACTTGTGATAATATGGCGACATCGCTCACACGTCACATGATGACGTCACGACAAAAACCTGAATGACGCTATCGGAGTTTTCTGTATCGTTAGCATATATACAAGGTCCGACTAACAACTGTCGGAGCTCGGCCGCTCCCCAGGCATCACACCTCGCCTGACGGGAGATCTCCTCTGCTAAAATAATATTCGTCATTCCTACGTCACCCAGGATCGTAATACAATTACTGTCGTGTTACGCTAAAACATGATTTATGTAACTTTAACTTACAATCCATCATTTATCCATCCAAATATTGCCTATCTGCGTTTCCAATTATCAACCCGAGAATAGTTCCAGTTCCTAGTACCGAGTGTCGCTCATCGTCAGAACATTACCGTCACAGACAATGAGTTCTGACACTGACGAAGATTATCCTCGTCTGTCACTTAGCAACCTTTGATTTATGATTTTGGTTCTAGGAGTTAAAATTGGTGAAATTTACAATACGACTTTGAAAAGGACAGGAGCAATTGGCCTGCTAATCAGCACCTGTGTCTCAAATTAATTGAGGAGGCCTGGATTTTCTGTTTTCTTTGAGAGTGTGTTTCCAGGTGTTTCTATTTGAAACTGTTATGATAGCAACAGATTTTAATTCATGTTATATAGTGTTCAGAACTAACATTGGGATTACAGATGAACCGGAACATTGGTGGATTTAATTGTTTTTTTTACGTTATATAAGTTAATGTCTACCTACAATTCCATTCGATAGATTATTTTCCTCCCATGGCCCTGGCCAAGGTTTCATTCTCAACGATGTAGCCTTTCTAAAAGCACTAAAAAAAATAAGTTATTAACTTTTTGTTTTTTTGTAAAAACTTTTTCTATTGACTTTTTCCCCATCAAAGATTTGGTATTCAAATGTTTTTTTCCACTAATGAGATGACAGGAACGGCGTTTGCATTTCAAACTGGGCCACATCTCGAACTGTCCACACTTTTCCAATTCTACTATTGCAACTAATTAAAACTTTAGTTTAATCTGAAACCACTATTATGCTTTCTAGGATAGCGACGGGTTAACCCAGGGCTAGGTAGAGTTGTGTGGATTATGTTACACTGAAGTGTAATGTAAAAGTTTGTGGTGAGATGATTAAAGTATGGGAGAGAAGACAAAAAAAATTCATGATCTATTTCAAACATCAAGATGGTTAATCGTTCTCATCGAAGATAAAAAGTAATTGACGTTCGAAATTGTTTTTGTTGTTACTCTATATTTTTTTGGTTTTATTTTGTTTTCTTTCCTTTTTTAATTTTCTTTTTAGTTACCTTATTTGTTTCTTTAAGAAAATGAATTTTTCTATAATTAAATAATTTAATTTTTTTGAGTATGGACAGTTTTTCTTTTCTGCTTTGTTTTGCCTATTTTACCTCCGAATATTACGGTTAAATTTGTAGGTTTGTATAAAGCTTGTTAGGTATTGTATAGATAACAGGGATATAAAGAATTGGCTTCAGATATTTTTGTGTAATATTTATTTCACCTCATTTGTACTTAGTTTTGCGCTTTTTGATTTTCCTTAGTTTTTAGAATGAATCAGATATTTCAAATTCAAATTTGTTAATTAAACAGTCGAGGATCCAATCACTAAGCTTTGTAACTGTACCGCAAGAGAATACCCTGGGAACGGAGGCCAATGTTTGCGTGGCAGAGAAATGTTTGTTCTGGTCTCGAATGTTGTTTTAGAGACCGTCTCGATTGGTTAAAGTCATGGAGATTGCAAGACGTATCGAGAGAATCGAAGTTTCACAGGTCGAGTTTGTTATTGCACTTGGCCTCAACGCATTTATGGCCGACTAATGAGCTCGGATCTCCTCAAAACTGTGGAGGCCAAGAACATACTCCACCACACTGCTGGCGGTTAGTGAAATGGTTATTGCATTTAGTCCTAACATTATATTGAATTTTTTTTCAATGTATAAGTATTGCTATTCAGACAGGACACTGCCAGCATCTTGGATACTGCACTAGGGGGCCAACCTTTTAAAATTAACACTTAAATATGTTTTTTCAAATGCAGCGAGCACATTCTCTAAACTAATTTAAGAACTTTTAAATTTCACGCAAGGTATTGTGAAAAAAAAACTGTAAAAATAAAATTATATAATATTTGACAAGTTTTCTATAAGAAAAACGGATTGCAGTGGACGAATTCGGCATATAGCTACTATACTGCAGTACACTACGGTGTGATCGAAGGTACACTTTTAGAGCGAGAGGACGAAAACAGTGCGACTTAAATGGTTTCCACTTCTCCGGGGCAATTCCGTAATGTGCTTATTTTCGCCTGTTGACATTCTGATAGTGACTTCAGCGGTTAGGAAGTTGTTTGAACTATAATGACTCGCTATCTTTCTTACCCAAACTAATACTGCTTTGACCTATATTGTTCTACAGAATAATATGAAAATAGCTGATAAATTGTCGTACCTGGGAGTGGATATTTACTGTGAACCTTTTTGTTGAAACATGAGGCTACACGATTTTGTATCAAAGGTTATTTAGAGGGCTATTCTGCGAAATTACAGACACGCTAAACAAAAAGCTAAAAATTTAATTTAATCTCATCATCATTGCACCCTTTAACTGTCCCACTACTGGGCTCAGGTCTTCACTCATATTCGGTACAGGCCATAGTTCACCACGCTGGCGAAGTGCAGAAGGGTGGACGTCACACACCTTTGAGAACTTTATGGAGAACTATATGATTTTAAACTTGAATCTTCGTGGACTATGTACATTATGCCGTGTTACGGGTACTCACGATGTATGTTTTTTTTTGCGCTGATGTTTAGACCCAGATGCATGGTCATGGTCCCGGCTGAACTGCGGTAGCGATGAACTTTTGACAGATGACCGATGGATGGCACTTGACACTAATACATCTGTCTACTTTGTATGTAGTTCGGCGCATATACATACATATATCGTGAATACCCGTACCATAACATATTTTATGGAGAACTTTCAGGCACTCCTGATGGTTGAATCGAATGATGACTCTTAAGTTTCCTCCGATGCTGATGATGATAGTGATGGCGATGATGGTGAAAGAATCACCATAGCAAATTATAATCAACTTCTGATATGCTCATAACCTTGAAAATTGCAGGTGCGCGCAGCAGGATTGGAACCCTCCCGCTGGAGAGACCAACGTTCAAACGACTAGGCTATGACTGCTTCAATTTTGTCTCAATGATTGTTACTTACTGGTCCATTCCCTTGTGTCGATTGTAAGGGATTAATCAAGTTAGTAAAGGCGAGCGAAGTCGATATATAGAAGCTCTTTGGGGTATAGCATTGTTTTTCATCGTCAGGCAATTGGTATACCAAATCAGAAACCTTTAGAAGACAATAGTTTTCAACACATTTCTGGTCTACTAACTCCTCCGATCTACACTGGAGCAGTATAGTAGACTGTTCTTAATAGGAATTGAACTCATAACCACCTTAACGAGTAACTCAGCATATGTTTCGAGAATTTACAATATCAACGCTCAAACCTAAATTCGAATTAACAAACTTCAAAGTCTTATATCACGACACGGTTACCCATGATTTATGAAACTGGGTCAAAATAGTATAGACTATAATAATAGTACGCGTTACAGTTAAAAATTTCAAAGTGACAAATTGAATGACACAGTCCCTTGAAAGTTTTAAGAGCCAATATCGTTACAGCGATGCATCAAATACGAGCGAGTGATCGACATTAATTGCTTGACGCGCCATTACGATACTGGCATCCGCTTTTTACAACGCAGATGGAGGAACACTAAGCTTCTAAAATCTTTTCCAATAAATAAAATTGCACTACGCTACTTTTTTGGGTTCATGGAAATTGCGAAACCATTAGAGCTTTACTATTATTTCAAAATCGAATCAGCGTGTACTGTGTACAATGTTTCGGATACTTACAATATTATGTTTTTTTGCAACGACATTTCGATCCGGTTGCATAGATCATGGTCCCGGCTGAACTGCAGTTGCAATGAAAAACTTTTGACAGATGACAGATGGCCGATGGATGACACTTGACAGTAATACATTTGTCTCCTTTGAATCTAGTTCGTTTTTGTGTTTTGTTTATCACGACACACTACACTGACCACATCTTGTTTATTAGCATTTATAACGTTTTGGGGTTTACATAAGTCTGTCTACAGTGTAGTGCAAATCCTTGATACTAGAAAATTGTAATTTGGCATGTACATGTACATATGTATATCGATATCTACCCACGGCTTTGTTTGCGTCGTGGGTTGACATCCAAATATATAAACGTGTCCATCATCCCTAGGGACCCTACAGTCAGAATAAAATCTATGTTAATTTTCTGGACGTCTGTCTATCGTCTGGACGTGGTCTATGTATAGGTGCAAAGTTTTAACTGCGCACAGATAGACTATTTAATGGTAAATGGTTAGCGTTGAATGCGTTTAATGGATATCCAAACATCAAAAATTTAAGGTCCATATCATCCCAGGGAACTTACAACTGGGATAAAATCTATCCTATGTTTATTTCCTGAATGTGGTTTATCTGTGAACCATCATCAAGTTCCATTTTAATCCGTTCAATTACCACTTGAGAGTAACATCCAAATATCGAAACAACTTGACAAACTTTCACATTTGGACAGGCTGGTTGATCTAGTGGTTAGTGAACCTGACTGCTACACCGAATGGCGTGGGTTCGATTCCCACCCAGGTCAAACTTTTCTGTGATGAGCAGGAATGTTTGTTTTGTGTGTAAATATCGATATAAGTAAATTTATCAGTTGTCTGATCACCATAGTACAAGCTAACGCTTAGTTTGGCCTCAGACAGCCGTGTGTACGTTGTCCAAATATACATATGTACATATGTATTTATAATTATTATTTCCAGTAACTAAACAGTTGCTTTTTGAAAACAAATATGTATGTATATGTCACATAATGAACTAATCGGAGCGGATATATAACACGGAAGTTTTAATTAACCTAGGCCGTTAAAATCTAAGTCACTATAAGAAAATGTTAGTCTTCCTAATAACAAGGAAGAAATTTATATTAATCTCAATTTCGTGTTTGAAATTCTTAGTAATTTCAATCTCAAGTAACAACATTTTGTAATATCAATCCGATTTTGTATAAAATTTATCGTGAATAGAGAAAATGATCAGATTTCGCAATTTTCCAATAATCTTAATTAACGTTAATCAAAAATATACCGATACCTCGCAGGAGGTAAACTTTTAATGAGGACTGAGCAAACAAGCTTCAATCTGGAATTTTCTGGAATAAACTTGAACGAAATAAAATAACAAGTCATAACTGAAGTTTGAATCTTCCTGCCTATTTGTTTAGGTGCAGGAAGTCATAACAAAAACTATTACGTGGCCAATTCTGAACATTGGAATCTGCAGACTAATTGGCAATGTCGTTGTGAAACGAGGAGCCAGATGTATCAATAGTAGTTATTGTGACAGATATGTATCTCGAGGTTTTTGGTATTTTTGTTATGCTTATATGATAAATAACATTTGCAATATAAGGAAAGAGAGAAAGAAAGAACAATGAACATCCCGCTAGTACGATCGACGCGCTTTGCCTCGTCTTTTAGCATCCGTACTGCAAAGTACTGGAATAAGTTAACCGCGTCGGTGTTACTCGATTACAATGTAAATGTCTTCAAGTCATGAGTGAATAGGCTTCTACTAAGTTAGTAGGCTTTACCATACCATTGAATACTTCATCGCCACGTATCATAAGGTGGGATCGTAGGCAAGCGCTAACATTATTACACTACAAATGTAATTAATTTTAATATCATCAAAAACTCGCGGCTCGTTTCGATTGTTATCGATCAAATAAGTTAAGAAACAGCGGGCGCGGGCCGTAGGAGGATTAGTGACCGCTGGTGGCAAAAATTTCATGAGCGTTTCCGAACTTCAGAGGGCACGTATCAGTCCCAGTTATCATTACATAGCAATCGTTAAGCCATGTTGGAGGTGTGCAGGTGACATGAAACTTCCGACATTTGAATTGGCCATAACCCTTCAACCTATCCGCATTGGAACAGCATTGAGGAGAAGCCCCAGAACCATGGAAGAATTCAAGAATTATCTACCAAACCTGCTGTAGTTTTCTTCTGCCAATCACTTCATCTGAGACATTGCTATGCCATTCCATGCTAAAAGTAATTTTACAGAAGATATTTTAAAAGGAACAAAAACCGAAATAGCTTTAAAGAGCGAGTGATTGGCACTAATTGGCGGCTAGCTTTTAAAACCTCCCATGGAACCCGAGGAAAAAGAAAAGCGTTCATTTTATCGCAAGTTTTTAGCACCGTGTACCCAAATGACGTCAAAAACTCTATTTCTAAGGCTCGATAGTGTTGGAATTTCTTGAAAACTTCATCTGCATCATCATAGCTACCCATTACCGTCCCTTTTTGGGCTAAGTTCTCCTATGTAAGGGCTATAGGTCATATTCTATTACAATGCCCAAGCGGATTGGTAGATTTCACATGCCTAGGACAATTTTATCGGGTATACCCAAAAGTGCAGGTTTCCTCGCGATATTTTCCTTCAACGAAGCAAAAATACGCACATAACTTTGCACATTAGAGGAGCGCGCAGGATTCGTAACCAAGCCTCCCATTCAACCAATATTCAAACGGTTAAGTTATCACTGGCCATTGTATGCATACGACTAATTTTCCGTATTAATTTAAGTTTCTATCGTGAAGTCAACAAATCCTCTTCCGAATCTTGTGCTATATGTTAGCCGCAACAAGCGTATGGTACAAATATTAGGTTGATTAAATCTGTATCAATCATCTTGTTAAAATTTTTCAATCATTCACCATTGTTTCAAACCATTAACGGACCACTAGCTGAGAACAAGTCTCTGCTCATATTCAGTCCCAGAGTATATTCCACCATGCAGACTTTAATATGGATTGGTGGAGATGAGTCATCGACATAATATATCCTAATAATATGTACAATGTGACGGGTGCAGGACATAGTCCACTACTCTGACAAAGGATTGGTAGACTTCACACAGGGAGAACTTACGGGAAACTTTCAGAAGTGCAGGTTTCCTCTCGATGTTTTCCTTCATCGAAGCATGTGAAAATTATTTTTTTAATACGCACATAACTTAAAATTTTGAGGTTCGCAGAATTTGAACCCACGATCTCCCGTTCAAACCATTAGGCTATCAAACTAAGAGCTGGAACTCAACAAAACCTAAACATACCAAAACCAATACCAAATATTGGGTCATCTCTAAAGTGGCCTGAAAGTTCGTAACTTAAGCCTGGTCCGGAGGAACAACCCAACAATATTGCTTTAATTGGACCTCTAGGAATCGCTGAGCTCCAATAACGCTCCAAACTTGAGGATTGGGCATCCTTATTTCGTAATGAGCTACTAGATTTAGGTGTTCTAAACGCAGATGAAATTCCAAATCACAAATTTAATGGAATTGCTTGTCGAATTCTACTATCAATTGATTTCTATAGAAGAAAGATCGGAATCATCTTTAGAATTTGGGTGTAATTTGAGACTTTGTTTCATATAAATCTGATTGTAACATATATCACTTATACTATGCAATAAAAGCAACTACTATTTTCTACTTTGAAGTTTTTTAACGCTTCTTTTAAGACCACGTATTGGAACGATTTGTTGAACCGATAAGGCGTAGTGTGAATCCGAGGTGTGTAAAAACCCACTTCGAGTAATAAAATATCCATTGAATTTCGGCTAAACAAATCAAGTCCATATGCATTTGGCAGTTAGCTAAAAACATATTATACTAGCAATATAGCTGTTTTCGATTCCCATACGCGCAATGAAGCTAAAAATAAATTGTTCCAATTTTAACAGAGAGCATCGGCTCAATTTTCCAATCAAATGCAAACCAAATAAAAGGAACAAAATGGCCGCCGGTAATCCAGTTTGAACTAGATATCCAGAAGAAAGTGTTCCGTACAAAAGAAGTCGCGCCAAATCTCTTGCCCTCATTGTTTCAGTTGCATGTAGGTTTTAAAGTTGAACACATACTGAATTTTACTTAAGTTATATGTTGAGTTTGTACATGAAGAATTGATTCATTGTTTTCCACGTGTACTATTGGATGAAGTTTTATATTTATATCTTCGTTTTAAATTTATGAATGCAAAAGTTTGTAAGGATGGATGGATGTTACTTCGTCATACAAAAACTACTGAACGGGCCCGAATGAAATTTGATACAGCATACTGAAAGGTTAATAACACAGGCTATCAACACACACACAAACCCCTTCATGATTTTGTTATCTTTTAGTATGTTGTTAGGTTAGGTAGCCTATCTTATCCTAGACTTATTTTATTATAATACAACGGAGGTTAATCCGCCGGCGGACTCCGTACTACATGAGCAATTAGTCTATTACGAGCAACGGTAATCAAGCAACGGTGCTCAAGTCAAAGTCAGATAAGTAATAAAACTTTATTTTATCAGAGCTCTGAGCTTTTATTTGGTTTTAATTACATAGATATATAATATACTTATTACATTATACATTATGCTCCTGTGAATTTCCCAAGTCATTTTGAGCCACTCGATTTACATTTGATTTCTCAGCTTTTAAGACAGGAGAGCGATACTTGTGGATTTTTTACATGTTATGTTTTTGGTAGGATATTTACCTGTTAATCTTATCATGCTATCTAGTATAAAATCTTAAAATTATACTATAATTGAACTAAATAATCGAATAATTACCTCTTTGATAAATTTTTATACTCAAAAATCGTCTGAATTACAAAATTGAATTGGCAGTTTCGATTTAATTTTTTATTATAATCTGTATTATTTACAAAAGAGTTTACAGTTCTATCTGTGGCTTTTTCTACGTTTTTAGCATATCTTTTAAACCGTGAAATATAAGAACTAATAGTAATCGGTTTATGTTTTTATATTTATAAATAGAGCTTAACCACAATGGTACTTATATTAAAGAATATTATATAATAATAAATAAATAAATATCTTTGGACAACTCACACACGGCCATCTGACCCCAAACTAAGCGTTAGCTTATTCTATGGTGATCAGATAACTGATCAACATACATATATATTTTAAATACATACTTAAGTAGATATTTTTATTACACACCCAGACACACAGAATAAACATTCCTGTTCATCACAGAAA